>CM020178.1:44960327-44979860 GCA_009805545.1 Oryza longistaminata
CATCACCTCTCTTGGAGGAAACATGGGAGAAAAAGAACTGGGTTGATTGCTCGAACCTCGGATGCGACCGACCACCCGATCCGAGGATCGATCCGACGCGCGTCGCGAGTCCGACCCCACGAACAATAAATAATAACCACGTTAATTAAAGACCGTCTTCATCGATAATCTATGTGTTTAGTTCCACGTTTGAAAATTGGAAGCTTGACTAAAATTGAAAGTTTGAAGAAAAAAAGTTGAAAGGTTATGTATGCATGGAAAGATTTAATGTGATGGATAAGTTAAAGTTTAAGAAAAAGTTGGACCTAAACAAGGAACAATACCAAATACCAGATTTACGTCTCCAGCGCCGCCGTTGACGCCGACGCCGATCCGTCCTCCCCTCGCTGCTCCCTGCTTCGCCTGCACAAGGGAAAAGCTACGTCTAATCCCCTAATCCGCCGTGTCCGAATGGTGCCACTGTTGTCGATTTCTCCGATCCCACGGTGCGCGCCATTGCCAAGCCCGGCGACGAGAGCTGGACCGTCATCGACGACGACAACAACAACAGCACGTACAACACCTCCCCCGCGGCTCTGCCATTCGCCGGTCGCTTCTACCGCGCCACCGATAGGGGAATAATGGAGCTCGATATCACTTCGGATGATCGCCGGAAACCGCCGCCGCGGATGCGGATGGCGGTTGAGAGTTCATTGATCCATTCCAGCCGAGCGCTGCAGAGCACCCTTCACTTGGTCGACAATGGCGGGGAGCTGATTCTGGTGCAGCGGATGCTTTGGCCGGACCATTATGCTCATGATGATGGTAGCTACAAGACAAAGCGCAGCAGGAAGTACGAGGCGTGGAGGGTGGATTTCGATGCCGGGATCCTCGTCCCGGTCAAGGGTTTCAACGGGCGCGCCTTGTTCATCAGCATGTCCCGCGCGATCTCCGTGTCGGCGGAGACCTTCTTCCCCTTTGTCACTGCTGATACTATATTTCGGATACTGTGGAGACTTGGAACGGTATAGCCTCGCAGATGGAAGCATCGAACGTGCACGGTTGGACCGTTTTGAACCGTGTACGATCGTGGACTGTCTCTCCTATTGCATCCAGGGCTTTGGACTTATACCCTGAGGCCCTGTTTGGCAAATTGTAGAAGGGTGCAGTGCAATATCCTATCTTGTGACCTAGAGAATGGAAACAACCAGAGGAGAAAGAAAATTGGCTTTGAGGATCTCTCTATTCAAGGGAAAAAAAAGGTAAAATCGCAGTAATTTGCAAGATCGATCCTATAGAGGAAGACCACGCTTAATTTCAATATCAATGCTTATTAATCTGGATCGTGAAACAGTTTGATTACATATTGTTATTATAACTGATAATGACCGTCTGGACCTCAACTCCTCCCTAACTCTAGTCCCGATCCCCACCGTTGACCGAAGTTGACCTCCAAGAATTCTGACTCTAGTCACATTCTCACATGGTATCCCGACCGTACTAGACCTCTGTTCCTCCCTGAACATAGTCCCGGTCCTCACCATTGACCAAGGCTGACCTCAAGTCACCTGCACACAATCAGACAAAACAACCGTTTCTGGGCACAGATATCACAACATGACCGACATTAGTCACACGCACTCACACCAACATTCACACAAACTCTCAAACCAATTCTTTGATTAAATCATTTGCATAGCCAATCGTTCATCACAAATATTAATCATGACAATGATTTTACAATAATTGTTACCTTCTTAATCTATGCATGTTGTTCGTTCACTATATCCCGCAATGAAAATGTCGGAAAATAATGTTACCTCAAAGCACATCAGTACAAGTTGCCGTAGCAATGTTAGAGAAGAATATGTATGCAGTATATCAGCGTCGGATTCAGGGCAAATATAATCTGCCGCCTGCTCTGCAGAAAGGGCCAATATGCAGAGAATTTCAGTATATCAGCATTGCAAAAACGGTGTGAAGTTTGTGTGGATATAGCAGAAAAAAATACAAAAGCTATTTTGCTATACATTTGTCGATAAATTTTCTCTTAAAAATTTATCAAATATAAATACAACATAATTCAAGTGTATTTATGTTGTAACTACAATATAACTTTCATATAATTTTAAATCGGATTTGTTTCAAAATTTTGAGCAAGCAGGAATGAAAAAAAAAAATCATTGCACACTTATGGGTGAGGAGATTTGCTCGCGTGACAACCGCTTCGCGGAAATAACAGGTTATCATAGTAATTTGGAAAGTTATATACAATTTCACAAATTATAGTTACATATACTTGTAAAAATGTAATTACGTTAATATTGTATCATATTTACATCTGACATTTGTTTGTCATCGAATGTATAGATAGTCGCTACAAACATATAGCCTTAGAAACTTACACGCGGCTAAGGCTGTCGAGCAGACATCATGTTGATGGCGATTGCCTGGTGGCCTTCTGGTTCAGCCACGGCAATGCCGCGCGGGTGGACGCTACCAAGAGGTTGGCGACGTAGCATGAAAAATTATAAACAAAAGGAAAAAGTACGAATTACTCCCCTAAACTATCGCGGTCGGCCGAATTTCCCCCCGAACCCGAAAAACAGATATCATTCACCCTAAACTTTCAATACTAGATGAATTACCCCCCTCGACCCAATTCAGAGCAGTTTTGTCCTACGTGGCGTACGCGTGGCAACCCAGCCAGCATTCTCTTTTTTTAAACATGGTGGGGCCCACCTGTCATTCTCTCCCATCTCCTCCTTTTCCTCTTCCCCTCTTCCCCTTTCTCTCTCTCTCTCCGTCAGGCGCGGCCGCGCAGGCGGTCGGCGCACATGGTGGCGGCCAACTGTCGAAACAAGATTTCGGCAATACTAAAAGGGGGTGGCTATCAAGCTAGAAAAGTGGATGGGTTTGGAGACAAGGAATTTTATACAGGTTCAGGCCTTCTTATTCAAGAAGTAATACCCTACTCCTGTCCGGGGATTGATCCGCCGAGTGTATTATTGATCGTATGATCTGAGAGAAAAATCGTGTCCCTATAGGGACCCGGACCCTTCCTTATATAGGGGAGGAGGTCCGTATTACAAAATACAATCCATATCCCTAACGAAATATGTGATTACAGATAAAATACAATCGTAAACGACTAGAATCTCGGGTATTTCCTTAACACACAAGTTTAAACCTAACCCGAGTCCTCATAAAGATATTCTATCTATATATGGTACCCTGTACCCAATCGGACTATACATGCCGTGTAGATATGGGGTATCCATAATCTCCACAATAGCCCCCGAGACCTTTACAGTCAACGAAATAGCCTTCTCTTGGAACATCAAATAATAATCCGAGTGCTTCAATTCCTTCTATATAGATCTCCGAATACAAAAACAAAAGACTGTGAAGGTCTTAAAAAATATAAAAAACCGGGTGCATCGAGTAGATGCACCTAATTAGGTGTAGCCCCCGACTATGTGGTTAGCTAAAAAACTAAACATATAGTCAAGAACCAAGTGGTTTTACAACCGTATATCATAAAGCATATGCGGCGTTCAATAAAACATCCAGCCGACTGCTTTTAGCTTTAATATACCAAAAATGAAAATATGAAAAGGCCCGAGTGATAACACCCCAAAAGGTCCATAAATAAACATATTTGACAAGAATCCGAGTAAAAACTCTTAAGATGATCCACCAAATATGATAAGAATCATGGCAATTAACGAGTCTAAATAGCCTAGGCTATGACCCTCACCATAATCAAAATAAGCCTATAACATGCCAAGAGAATGACCATTAGAAAACCAGTTATCTTGAACCAACCCAAACAGCTTTTGCAGCCTAAAAAGCTTACAAAAATAGTATAACACCTTTCTGTCGGGTACCTTTTTATTTGCATCGTAGTAATTCCAAAGAATTATCTAACCGCGTCAAAAAGGATTTTAACAGCATCGGGTCACACCATTGTGAGCACAAATTGCCAAAGCAAAAAATACCTAAGTCCCTAGGGATCACAACGGGCCACGCTGATAATGAAATTGGGCTGAAGTACTGTATAGACCCAGGCCCATTAGCAGTCCCGATACCCTAGCAAAATAGACACCGAAGTCCAAGCGTCGTTTCATCTTCCCCGCCGAGACTCTCGCCACTTTCCCCATTTCCCGCTACAGTGCAAAACTGCGCCGGCGAAGCTAGGGTTCACCAATCTGCTCCAATTCATCCTCCAAAACTCCACAAAAACCTTCCGCGCAACCACCGCACCGATCCCCCATCCACTCTCAGCCATTTCCAAAGCAAATCGCATCACCCAATTCACATCCATGGAGGAGAGAGAAAGCTTCGAGAGCCAATGGGCGCCCTCCGATGTAACAGAGGAAAACCTGAAGGAAATGGTGGCGCACGGCGTTCTCCCGGCAAAGGAAATCATTGGGTGGCGCCCAGCATTCGGCGAAGCGTTCCCGACCCCCGACACGCATGAAGTCGTGGTATTCTCTCATTTCTTCTATGGCGGATTTTCTCTTCCAACCTCAAGATTCTTCCGGGGAATTCTGAATTTCTATGGGATTAGCCTGCATCACATAAACCCGAACTCCATAGTTCACATTGCCAACTTTATTCATGCCTGCGAAGCTTTTTTGGGCATTAGGCCGCATTTTGCCTTGTTCCGCCGCATCTTCTTCCTCAAGCCCCAACCGAACAAAAGTAAACCATGTGTTGTTGGGGGGGCTGGTTTCCAACTTAGGGGAACTTTGAGCCAAAAATACTTTTCCATGCCCTTCAAAACCTCGAACAAAGGCTGGCATGCAAATTGGTTCTATGTACAAAACCCTGAGCCTGCACTCCCCGAGTACTCCTGTCTCCCTCCAGTTTATCAGGACACTTGGAACTCACTGCCAATGGGAGATGAAGCCGCTCAGGCGCTGGACCTGATGGACCGTATGATAAAGCTAAAGGAACAAGGTCTACAAGGAGAACAGATCACCCGGCATTTTATCAAGAGCCGGCTAGCCCCAATTAAAGAGAGATCTCGTACAGCCTTCGAATTTGACGGCAAGCATGATCCAAATCGTGAAGATCCAGATTCCCTTGATTTTAAGGTCATGAAGAAGAGAATGTACAAGATCTTCTCAAATGCTATCGTAGTCAGCTATTCACACTTGCTGCCTGTGGTGCCATACAATGCCTTCAATCCTCCTCCACCGGTACGCATTCAAACACCTCAACCTTTGTCAAAAGCATGCTCTTGTCTCTTGTTAAATCATTTGACAATTCGAAATATTATGCTCAGGAGTTCGCGTTGATGAAGTCGGATCCTCCAATCGCTCAGCGCCGATCACCTCACTGGCAAACTAGTCAGGGAAGTGGTGGACCCAAAATTCGGTCTGATACCCAACCAAACACCTCTAAACCAGCCAGCCAATCAGATTCCCGCAAGAGAAAATTGGTTCTGAGTGACGATGAAGGCGATGATGCTGAAAAACTTGGAGATAAAGAGGCGACCGGAAAACTACCGAAGCAAGCCAATCCGAAGAAGAAAACATCCAGTCGTCCCATGCCGAAAATCAGGAAGTCTTCCAGGTACAAATCGTGCGACAATCTTCCTTGTGTTGACGCTCACTCATCATTAAAATAATACTGATAGCACAACTCAAACTCGTAGGAAGCCATCTGACATAGATCCTTCTGGGAAAGATTCTGATCCGACTAACATGGAGACAGGTTCTTCAAAAGAAACTGGGCCGACTGCAAAAGATCACCCGAGTGACAATCAGCCGGCAACCGACAATGTAGAGCCCAGCAACGAACCTCCGACTGAAAACCAGTCGGCTGAAGCTGGAACTAGAGTTGACCAAGAGCCCCCGACTGGAAACCAGTCGGGCACAGAACCAAACCAAGAGATCCCTGAAGTTGAAGCTCAAGCGGACAACCCTCTTGGAAAGGATGCCAGAAATGACCCAAGATCTAGCTCTCCTGTAAAAGTACAAGAGCCTACTCGTCCCCGACCGGAAATCATCACAGGTAAACACATTATCCGAAATCATTTTGATCCGACAAACTTTCTCCAATTGTTTCATCGCTTTTAATAAATGCCTAAGGCCCGATGGTCGGCGACGAAGAAGAAGTCCTCCGGATACAGTCGGCTGAGGATTCTCGTCCACCCATTTTAGTCAAGTGGTGGGACGACGATATGCAACCTCAAGGAATTGTGATCAATAAGCAAAAAGAGGATGAAGAAGTATGCCTGCTGAAAAAGGCACTCAGCCAGGCTACCCGCATTGTAAACGTAAGTTTCCTCATGCACAGCATCAACCATCTTGCTTGCTGTCTAGCTCAAGATGCCAGTAAAACTGTTTTGCAGAGAATCCATCTCAGGAATGAAGCAAAAACCGCGACCTTGGAAAAATTAGTTCCTCATCTCGGAACCCTTGAGGCCACCAGAGACCAGCTGCACGAAGCCAAAGAACTTGCCAAGAAAACTGAGCATGATCTAAGGGATCGGATTGCCGAGCTCCAGTAATCCAACTTTGAACTGAGTGGCTCATCAAAAGGTACGTACAAACTCTGTCCAACTTACTTGTGCTGCTATCTTTGTAATATCGACTAACCAGAGACAATATAGTGCAAGCTGCCAAGATATCTCAACTGGAAAAGCAGATTCAGACTCTGGAAAACGACAAAGCAGAACTGGCAAGACAAAGGGACTCGACCTTGAAAGACGTTGAAGGTACCAGCAATCAATACTTCAAAAGCCATTATTTCCTTTATGCTTACTCATTGATGTGAATCTATTGATGCAGACCGCAAGATCAAGTCGCAGGCTCAATTCGATGTCTTAGTCAGCAAAATCAAAAGACTTGAAGGGGCCAGGGATGAAGTCGCCAACGCTGCTACCCCACTCGTTCAAGCCATGTTCTCCAATAACAATGGTCTGAGTACATTCGATGCTTCCGAAATCTTCGACAAGCTGAGAGTTGCTCCGGATAAATATTTTAAGAATATCAAAGAGGCTGGAAGTATGGGAGCGAGCCTGGTGTTGGCAATGACCAAGTCTCTATACCCGAAGATCGACATTGACGCCATTGATGGCTTTGTAGACGGGACAAGCGAAGAAGCTGCTCTTGACCTCATCAACGACGCACAGAAAGCCGCCGATAGGATAGCAGTTGATGTAGTTGAGGGATTCCAGGAAAACGACCTTCGGCCGACTGGATCTGATAATTCCGATGATGAGAAAACTGATACTGATTAATATGAAATGATAACAGTGATTCTGATGATGATGATGGCGATGATGGAGGCACAATTTGTACAATACTGATGAATTTATGATGTGCTCAATATTTTGAACTTAGCTTCTGATTTCTTAAAAGTTTTTGTCAAACCTTATTGAGCCTAAAACCCGCAAAAGCTATTAAAAAACTTTCAGTCCTCATTGACTAAGCCAAAAAATCAAGCAAGGCAACGATAAATCAAGTAAGCAAATTGAATTGATAAAAATCACACTCCATTATTATTATAGTAGCCCCCGACTGATAACTTCAAGGGAAAGCTTGATGTTAACAGTCAAAATAGGGAAATACAAAAGTAATGCTTAAGCATAAAAACGAC
Source organism: Oryza longistaminata (assembly GCA_009805545.1). Taxonomy (NCBI): domain Eukaryota; kingdom Viridiplantae; phylum Streptophyta; class Magnoliopsida; order Poales; family Poaceae; genus Oryza; species Oryza longistaminata. The sequence goes on from CM020178.1 coordinate 44,967,921, forward strand.
GAAGATGTTCGATATTCCAGGAGTTGTCGATAGGAGTACCGCCTTCACACTTGAGTCGGTAGGAGCCTAGCCGAGTGACATCGGAGATTATAAATGGCCCTTCCCATAAGGGGGATAACTTGTGCCGATCTCGTGTAGTTTGAATTTTTCTCAGAACCAGGTCGCCGACTAAGAAGGCTCGTGCTCGAACGTTGCGATTATGATAACGGCGCAACCCTTGCAAATATCGAGCCGACTGAATTAAGGCTGCTTCGCGGGCCTCTTCCAGTCGGTTGAGATCATCTATTCGGTCTTCTCCATAGCGCTCCTCGCGAAAGTTACGAAAACGTAAAGATTCAAATTCCACCTCACTAGGCAACATTGCTTCTGCTCCATAAACTAGGAAGAACGGCGACTGGCCCGTGGCCCGACTGGGAGTGGTGCGTAAGGACCAAAGTACAGATGGTAGCTGTTCCACCCACTTGCCGGCATAGGGATTCAGTTGGTCGAAAACTCGCGCCTTTATTCCTTGGAGTACCATGCCATTGGCTCGTTCGACTTGTCCATTGCTCATAGGGTGTGCTATGGAGGCATAACAAATTCTAATGCCGAAGTCTTCACAAAAGTCTTTGAATACTCCGCCAGTGAATTGAGTGCCATTATCAGCGATGATCCGATTAGGTACCCCAAACCGATGCACAATGTTGATGAAGAAATCTCTAGCCTTGTCTGCCGTGATTGTGATGACCGGTTTAGCTTCAATCCACTTGGAGAATTTGTCGACAGCCACAAAGAGGTGAGTATAACCACTGACTGCCTTTTTAAACGGGCCGACCATGTCAAGCCCCCAAACCGCAAATGGCCAAGACAACGGGATATTTTGTAACTCCTGAGCTGGTAAATGAGTTTGCCGGGCGAAAAATTGACAACCCTCACATGTTCGCACAATTTTGTCAGCGTCGGACATAGCCGTGGGCCAGAAAAAACCCTGCCGATAAGCCTTGCCGACGATGGTTCGTGCGCCAGCGTGATTGCCACAGATGCCTGAATGTATGTCCTTCAATAATTGCCTTCCATCCTCCAAAGATACGCAGCGTTGCAGGATTTCTGATGGACTTTTCTTGTATAACTCGGTCTCGTGAATAATATAGAGTCTGCTGCGCCTGGAAATCCGCTCGGCTTCATCTTTGTCTTGAGGGAGTTCTTGTTTGGTCAGAAATCTTATAAGGGGCTCTCTTCAGTCGGCTTCGATCATACCTACGTCTTGAGTGTCCGTGACCTCGATTGTTTCTTTCCTTGGTATGGTTGGTTCGTAAAGATGTTCAACAAACACGTCGGAAGGAGCTGCTTCTCGTTTTGAGCCGAAGTTAGCGAGTCTGTCGGCTGCTTCGTTATTGTGCCGAAGAACGTGGGTGAGTTCGAGCCCATCAAACTTGTCTTCCAACTTGCGTACCTCTTGCCGATAAGCGGTCATGTTATCATCAAGGCAGGACCACTCTTTCATAACTTGATTGACGACCAACTGGGAGTCTCCACGAACTATCAGACGGCGAATTCCCAAAGAGATTCCAATCCTTAGTCCATGCAGAAGCGCCTCGTATTCTGCCACGTTGTGAGATGCGGAAAAATGTACCCACAATACATAGCTCAGTCTTTCTCCAGTCGGGGAGATCAAAACAACCCTGGCTCCAGTGCCTGAAAGCCTTTTCGACCCGTCAAAATGCATGGTCCAATATTCCATCTTATCCTCGGGCGTGTCTTCTTGACACTCGGTCCACTCGGCGACAAAATCGGCCAAAGCTTGGGACTTGATCGAAGTTCGCGGCTTGAAGGATATATCCAAGGACATCAATTCTAAGCCAAGGACATCAATTCTAAGGCCCACTTTGCGATTCATCCATTTGCTTCACGATTATGAAGTATATCCCCGAGTGGAAACGATGTGACCACCGTGACCGAGTGACCTTGGAAGTAGTGAGATAATTTCCGAACGGTAATTAAAACACCATATAATAGCTTCTGGACCTAAGGATATCTTGTCTTGGAGTCGGCCAAAACCTCGCTAACGAAGTAGATTGGCCGTTGGACTTTTTGAACATGGCCCTCTTCTTCACGCTCAACAACTAGGACCGTACTCACAACCTGAGAAGTTGCTGACACGTACAATAACAGCGGCTCTTTGCGGATGTGGTGAGGCCAAAACTGGTGGGGTGGTGAGAAGTTTCTTGAAGTCTTCGAAGGCTTTCTGTGCTTCGGGTCCCCACTGGAAATTGTCTGTTTTCTTTAACAACTTGAAGAAGGGCATCCCCCGCTCGCCGAGTCATGAAACGAACCGGCTGAGCGCCGCCATGCATCTAGTCAGCTTTTGGACATCTTTCTGGGAACTCGGCGGTTTCATGTTGAGGATGGCGTTGATTTTCTCTGGGTTGGCTTGTATGCCTCTATGAGACACCATGAATCCAAATAGCTTCCCTGACGGTACTCCGAAGGTGCATTTTTCAGGGTTTAATTTCATCCTGAAAGCGCGGATGCTCGCAAAGGTTTCTTCTAGGTCCGTGATCAAATCATCTTTCTGCTTGGTCTTGACGACTACATCATCCACATAGGCTTCAACATTGCGACCGATCTGAGTTGAAAAACATCTCTGGATCATGCGTTGGTAAGTTGCTCCTGCGTTCTTCAATCCAAAAGGCATAGTGATATAGCAGTAGGCCCCAAAGGGCATGATGAATGAAGTCTTCAAGCAGTCGGATTCCTTCAATCGGATCTGACGATATCCTGAGTAGCATTCCAAAAAACTGAGTAGCTCGCAGCCGGCGGTCGAGTCGACTACCTGGTCAATGCGAGGCAACCCAAAAGGATCTTTGGGGCAAGACTTGTTGAGGTCGGTGTAATCGACACACATGCGCCATTGCCCGGTCTTTTTCCGAACTAGGACTGGGTTAGCCAGCCAGTCGGGATGAAGGACTTCTTTGATGAAGCCTGCTGCTAATAGCTTGGTCAATTACTCCTTGATCGCGTCCTTCCTGTCTTGTGCGAAGCGGCGGAGTCGTTGTTTGATGGGTTTAGCGTCTTCCTTAACGTGTAAAGAGTGCTCAATCACCTCTCTAGGAATACCAGACATATCAGATGGTGTCCACGCAAAGATATCTTTATTATTTTGAAGAAAGGTGATGAGCGCGCTTTCCTATTTACAATCTAACTCAACGCCTATTACAGCAGTCTTAGTAGGATCAGAAGGATCTAAAGGAATTTTCTTGGTCTTGGCTTTGCTTTCTCCACTCTTTGAGATTTTGGTTGCAGGCACTTCTCCTTCGCTTACCGTGATTGAAGCCAGTCGAATGTCTTCTCGGGCGATCGCGATCTCTCGGGTTTGGGCCATCTCGCAGCTTTCCTTGTCGCATGTGACGGCTTGTTTGATGTCTCTCCGCAGGGATATGACTCCTCGAGGACCCGGCATCTTCATCATCATGTAGGTATAGTGCAGGACAACCATAAATTTGGCTAACGCCGGGCGCCCAAGTATGGCGTGATACGCTGTCTCGAAATCAGCAACTTCGAAACAGACGTTTTCTGTGCGGAAGTTCTCCCGAGTACCGAAGGTGACCGGAAGAGTGATCTGGCCGAGTGGCGTAGCAGATAGCCCTGGGATGACTCCGTGGAAGGGCGCATTACTCGGTTTCAATTCTGTGCGAGGTATCTGCATGTCGTCCAGGGTCTTGGCGAAGAGGATGTTGAGTGCGCTGCCGTCATCGATGAGGGATCTGCGAAGCTTGACGTTGCGAACCACTGGGTCTAGTACCAGGAGGTACCGCCCCGGGTGGACCACTCGGTCTGGATGATCCGAGCGGTCAAACTTGATTGTTGTCTCTGACCACCGAAGATATTGGGGCGTATCGGGCTGAACAGCGTTAATCTCCCGTTCGGTCAGCTTTTGTTTTCTTTTAGATTCATAAGCCAGAGGTCCGCCAAAGATGTGGTTGAGCTCCTTGCGATGGTCTTGAAAACCTGTCGGGGCATCATCGTCATCATCCTTCTTTTTTGACGTGCTTTGATCTCCGTCGGAGGCCTTCCGTGTATTCTTGGCGTATTGTTCTGCAAATTGTTTGTAGACGAAGCAATCTTTGGCTGCATGATTGGAGTTGGGATGATGCGGACATTGGGAGTTCATGATCTTGTCAAAAGTATTGACGCGCGAACGTTGTTGGGAGGAATGTGTAGCAGTCGCAACAAGTTTCTCGGGCTTACGCTTGCGGTCCTTGTGATTGTTACTTCCACCCCCTCCCGTAGTCGGCGCATCTTTCTTTGGCTTCCAAGGGGTACCCGACTGCTTGGACGCGATGATGGCATCTTCGGCTTTGGCATACTCGTTGGCTTTCTCGAACATCTGCTTGACCGTCCTGGGAGGCTTGCGCCCAAACTTGCCGACTAGATCTTCGTGACGAATCCCCTTGGTGAAAGCGGCGATGATGACATCGTCGGTAATGTCGGAGATCTTGTTGGCACGTCAGTCACTCGGGTGATGAAAGTCACCTAAAGCTTGGACTGATGAAGTTCGCGCTTGAAAGATATGTCCAAGGACATAATTCTAGGGCACTTGCGATCCGCCCATTTGCTTCGCGATTTGAGTGATATCCCCAGCGGGAAACGATGTGACCGACCGTGGACCGAGTGAACGTGGAAGTAGTGAGTGCTTTCCTGCGGTACTCAAGAACACCAATAATATGCTTTTGGACCTGAGGACTATCTGTGTTGGAGTCAGCCAACGCTGCTACCCCACTCGTTCAAGCCATGTTCTCCAATAACAATGGTCTGAGTACATTCGATGCTTCCGAAATCTTCGACAAGCTGAGAGTTGCTCCGGATAAATATTTTAAGAATATCAAAGAGGCTGGAAGTATGGGAGCGAGCCTGGTGTTGGCAATGACCAAGTCTCTATACCCGAAGATCGACATTGACGCCATTGATGGCTTTGTAGACGGGACAAGCGAAGAAGCTGCTCTTGACCTCATCAACGACGCACAGAAAGCCGCCGATAGGATAGCAGTTGATGTAGTTGAGGGATTCCAGGAAAACGACCTTCGGCCGACTGGATCTGATAATTCCGATGATGAGAAAACTGATACTGATTAATATGAAATGATAACAGTGATTCTGATGATGATGATGGCGATGATGGAGGCACAATTTGTACAATACTGATGAATTTATGATGTGCTCAATATTTTGAACTTAGCTTCTGATTTCTTAAAAGTTTTTGTCAAACCTTATTGAGCCTAAAACCCACAAAAGCTATTAAAAAACTTTCAGTCCTCATTGACTAAGCCAAAAAATCAAGCAAGGCAACGATAAATCAAGTAAGCAAATTGAATTGATAAAAATCACACTCCATTATTATTATAGTAGCCCCCGACTGATAACTTCAAGGGAAAGCTTGATGTTAACAGTCAAAATAGGGAAATACAAAAGTAATGCTTAAGCATAAAAATGACGAAGATGTTCGATATTCCAGGAGTTGTCGATAGGAGTACCGCCTTCACACTTGAGTCGGTAGGAGCCTAGCCGAGTGACATCGGAGATTATAAATGGCCCTTCCCATAAGGGGGATAACTTGTGCCGATCTCGTGTAGTTTGAATTTTTCTCAGAACCAGGTCGCCGACTAAGAAGGCTCGTGCTCGAACGTTGCGATTATGATAACGGCGCAACCCTTGCAAATATCGAGCCGACTGAATTAAGGCTGCTTCGCGGGCCTCTTCCAGTCGGTTGAGATCATCTATTCGGTCTTCTCCATAGCGCTCCTCGCGAAAGTTACGAAAACGTAAAGATTCAAATTCCACCTCACTAGGCAACATTGCTTCTGCTCCATAAACTAGGAAGAACGGCGACTGGCCCGTGGCCCGACTGGGAGTGGTGCGTAAGGACCAAAGTACAGATGGCAGCTGTTCCACCCACTTGCCGGCATAGGGATTCAGTCGGTCGAAAACTCGCGCCTTTATTCCTTGGAGTACCATGCCATTGGCTCGTTCGACTTGTCCATTGCTCATAGGGTGTGCTACGGAGGCATAACAAATTCTAATGCCGAAGTCTTCACAAAAGTCTTTGAATACTCCGCCAGTGAATTGAGTGCCATTATCAGCGATGATCCGATTAGGTACCCCAAACCGATGCACAATGTTGATGAAGAAATCTCTAGCCTTGTCTGCCGTGATTGTGATGACCGGTTTAGCTTCAATCCACTTGGAGAATTTGTCGACAGCCACAAAGAGGTGAGTATAACCACTGACTGCCTTTTTAAACGGGCCGACCATGTCAAGCCCCCAAACCGCAAATGGCCAAGACAACGGGATATTTTGCAACTCCTGAGCTGGTAAATGAGTTTGCCGGGCGAAAAATTGACAACCCTCACATGTTCGCACAATTTTGTCAGCGTCGGACATAGCCGTGGGCCAGAAAAAACCCTGCCGATAAGCCTTGCCGACGATGGTTCGTGCGCCAGCGTGATTGCCACAGATGCCTGAATGTATGTCCTTCAATAATTGCCTTCCATCCTCCAAAGATACGCAGCGTTGCAGGATTTCTGATGGACTTTTCTTGTATAACTCGGTCTCGTGAATAATATAGAGTCTGCTGCGCCTGGAAATCCGCTCGGCTTCATCTTTGTCTTGAGGGAGTTCTTGTTTGGTCAGAAATCTTATAAGGGGCTCTCTTCAGTCGGCTTCGATCATACCTACGTCTTGAGTGTCCGTGACCTCGATTGTTTCTTTCCTTGGTACGGTTGGTTCGTAAGGATGTTCAACAAACACGTCGGAAGGAGCTGCTTCTCGTTTTGAGCCGAAGTTAGCGAGTCTGTCGGCTGCTTCGTTATTGTGCCGAAGAACGTGGGTGAGTTCGAGCCCATCAAACTTGTCTTCCAACTTGCGTACCTCTTGCCGATAAGCGGCCATGTTAGCATCAAGGCAGGACCACTCTTTCATAACTTGATTGACGACCAACTGGGAGTCTCCACGAACTATCAGACGGCGAATTCCCAAAGAGATTCCAATCCTTAGTCCATGCAGAAGCGCCTCGTATTCTGCCACGTTGTGAGATGCGGAAAAATGTACCCACAATACATAGCTCAGTCTTTCTCCAGTCGGGGAGATCAAAACAACCCTGGCTCCAGTGCCTGAAAGCCTTTTCGACCCGTCAAAATGCATGGTCCAATATTCCATCTTATCCTCGGGCGTGTCTTCTTGACACTCGGTCCACTCGGCGACAAAATCGGCCAAAGCTTGGGACTTGATCGAAGTTCGCGGCTTGAAGGATATATCCAAGGACATCAATTCTAAGCCAAGGACATCAATTCTAAGGCCCACTTTGCGATTCATCCATTTGCTTCACGATTATGAAGTATATCCCCGAGTGGAAACGATGTGACCACCGTGACCGAGTGACCTTGGAAGTAGTGAGATAATTTCCGAACGGTAATTAAAACACCATATAATAGCTTCTGGACCTAAGGATATCTTGTCTTGGAGTCGGCCAAAACCTCGCTAACGAAGTAGATTGGCCGTTGGACTTTTTGAACATGGCCCTCTTCTTCACGCTCAACAACTAGGACCGTACTCACAACCTGAGAAGTTGCTGACACGTACAATAACAGCGGCTCTTTGCGGATGTGGTGAGGCCAAAACTGGTGGGGTGGTGAGAAGTTTCTTGAAGTCTTCGAAGGCTTTCTGTGCTTCGGGTCCCCACTGGAAATTGTCTGTTTTCTTTAACAACTTGAAGAAGGGCATCCCCCGCTCGCCGAGTCATGAAACGAACCGGCTGAGCGCCGCCATGCATCTAGTCAGCTTTTGGACATCTTTCTGGGAACTCGGCGGTTTCATGTTGAGGATGGCGTTGATTTTCTCTGGGTTGGCTTGTATGCCTCTATGAGACACCATGAATCCAAATAGCTTCCCTGACGGTACTCCGAAGGTGCATTTTTCAGGGTTTAATTTCATCCTGAAAGCGCGGATGCTCGCAAAGGTTTCTTCTAGGTCCGTGATCAAATCATCTTTCTGCTTGGTCTTGACGACTACATCATCCACATAGGCTTCAACATTGCGACCGATCTGAGTTGAAAAACATCTCTGGATCATGCGTTGGTAAGTTGCTCCTGCGTTCTTCAATCCAAAAGGCATAGTGATATAGCAGTAGGCCCCAAAGGGCATGATGAATGAAGTCTTCAAGCAGTCGGATTCCTTCAATCGGATCTGATGATATCCTGAGTAGCATTCCAAAAAACTGAGTAGCTCGCAGCCGGCGGTCGAGTCGACTACCTGGTCAATGTGAGGCAACCCAAAAGGATCTTTGGGGCAAGACTTGTTGAGGTCGGTGTAATCGACACACATGCGCCATTGCCCGGTCTTTTTCCGAACTAGGACTGGGTTAGCCAGCCAGTCGGGATGAAGGACTTCTTTGATGAAGCCTGCTGCTAATAGCTTGGTCAATTACTCCTTGATCGCGTCCTTCCTGTCTTGTGCGAAGCGGCGGAGTCGTTGTTTGATGGGTTTAGCGTCTTCCTTAACGTGTAAAGAATGCTCAATCACCTCTCTAGGAATACCAGGCATATCAGATGGTGTCCACGCAAAGATATCTTTATTATTTTGAAGAAAGGTGATGAGCGCGCTTTCCTATTTACAATCTAACTCAACGCCTATTACAGCAGTCTTAGTAGGATCAGAAGGATCTAAAGGAATTTTCTTGGTCTTGGCTTTGCTTTCTCCACTCTTTGAGATTTTGGTTGCAGGCACTTCTCCTTCGCTTACCGTGATTGAAGCCAGTCGAATGTCTTCTCGGGCGATCGCGATCTCTCGGGTTTGGGCCATCTCGCAGCTTTCCTTGTCGCATGTGACGGCTTGTTTGATGTCTCTCCGCAGGGATATGACTCCTCGAGGACCAGGCATCTTCATCATCATGTAGGTATAGTGCAGGACAACCATAAATTTGGCTAACGCCGGGCGCCCAAGTATGGCGTGATACGCTGTCTCGAAATCAGCAACTTTGAAGCAGACGTTTTCTGTGCGGAAGTTCTCTCGAGTACCGAAGGTGACTGGAAGAGTGATCTGGCCGAGTGGCGTAGCAGATAGCCCTGGGATGACTCCGTGGAAGGGCGCATTACTCGGTTTCAATTCTGTGCGAGGTATCTGCATGTCGTCCAGGGTCTTGGCGAAGAGGATGTTGAGTGCGCTGCCGTCATCGATGAGGGATCTGCGAAGCTTGACGTTGCGAACCACTGGGTCTAGTACCAGGAGGTACCGCCCCGGGTGGACCACTCGGTCTGGATGATCCGAGCGGTCAAACTTGATTGTTGTCTCTGACCACCGAAGATATTGGGGCGTATCGGGCTGAACAGCGTTAATCTCCCGTTCGGTCAGCTTTTGTTTTCTTTTAGATTCATAAGCCAGAGGTCCGCCAAAGATGTGGTTGAGCTCCTTGCGATGGTCTTGAAAACCTGTCGGGGCATCATCGTCATCATCCTTCTTTTTTGACGTGCTTTGATCTCCGTCGGAGGCCTTCCGTGTATTCTTGGCGTATTGTTCTGCAAATTGTTTGTAGACGAAGCAATCTTTGGCTGCATGATTGGAGTTGGGATGATGCGGACATTGGGAGTTCATGATCTTGTCAAAAGTATTGACGCGCGAACGTTGTTGGGAGGAATGTGTAGCAGTCGCAACAAGTTTCTCGGGCTTACGCTTGCGGTCCTTGTGATTGTTACTTCCACCCCCTCCCGTAGTCGGCGCATCTTTCTTTGGCTTCCAAGGGGTACCCGACTGCTTGGACGCGATGATGGCATCTTCGGCTTTGGCATACTCGTTGGCTTTCTCGAACATCTGCTTGACCGTCCTGGGAGGCTTGCGCCCAAACTTGCCGACTAGATCTTCGTGACGAATCCCCTTGGTGAAAGCGGCGATGATGACATCGTCGGTAATGTCGGAGATCTTGTTGCGTTGTTCAGAAAAGCGCCAGATATAATCTCGAAGGGATTCCCCAGACTTCTGAATGACGTTGTAGAGATCAAACTGTGTGCCAGGGCGTTCAAAGGTACCCTAGAAGTTGGCGATGAAGTGGTCACGAAGTTCCGCCCATGATCCGATCGTGCCACGGGGTAACCCATGAAGCTAGGACCGGGCAGAATCCGCTAGGGCCACAGGCAAGTAGTTTGCCATGGCTTTGCTGTCTCCTGCTGCTGCGCGGATTGCGAGACCGTAGACGGTGAGCCAAGACTTCGGGTTAGTGGTGCCGTCGTACTTCTCGATTTCAATCGGCTTGAAGCCGGCTGGCCAATCCACTCGACGCAGGTCGTTAGTAAAGGCGGCCACTCCATCCACGTCGTTGTCATAGCGATCCGGTGAATGGTGGCGGGCGTAGCTTCGTGCTGCACGGCGCTGATTGATTGTATCACGAAGATCGACGGGGCGCTGACGAGGTGGGCAGCGAGGCCATTCAACTCGGCGCTCCCTGTGTCGTTCAGGAGGCGAGTGGATAGATCGCTCGTCGTGGCCCCTGCTCCTGCGATTGGATCCTGCACCGGCGATGCTGAGGCTTGGCTGGTGATAATCTTGAGATCGAAGATGGCGAACTCGGCTGTCAGTCGGAGTGCGGACGCTTGCGGAGTTAACCGGGACCGAGGCGGCAATCATGGTCTTGGTTTGGTTCAAGATGTTGACGACGTGATCAGCTTGGTTGAGTGCGTCTTCCTTGAGGAGGGTGTCGAGGAGAGTGATCGCCGCAACCGCGTTCTGTTGAGGGGTGCGGAAAACCGCTGTCCCCTCAACGTCTTGCTGCCCGATAAGATCTCGCGCTCGTCGCCCTGCGTCCAAGACTCGTTGTCGTCGATCTTCAGCCTCCTTTGCAGCCCGTTCACATTCCTGTTGCTCACGCTGCAGCCGTTCTTGCTCTTGTGCTTGGCGCTCCTCTTCCAGTCGGCGTCGCTCGGCCTCCTGTTGTACGCGTCGTGCTTCTGCTTCTCGGGCTTGGCGTTGTTCTTCCGTCTCGTTATCGGCCATGAAGACGCCGAAATAGAGAGGGGTGTAGTTATCTTCAAAGCTTTCGTCGAAGTCGTCGAGGTCGCGGTTGTCGTAGCGGTAGCCGAATTCGTCATACTCTACGATCTCTGTTGGTCGTGAGTTGACGCCGGGGGAGCTGAAGTAGCCTTCCAATTGATCCGTCGAAACCGTGCCGAGTGGCTGGAGTATGATGCCGACTTCCCTGGAGCTAGGCGGGATCGGTGTTGAAGCCGAATTCCGCCTAGGCCTATGGGGAGAAGACGCCCTTGTAGTGAAGACGGCAGCCAAATCGTCGGGGAGCTTCATCAGGATTGGCGGGTAGGCCCCATCGTCTTGATCTGGTGGTGTTGAAGTAGATGGGATCTCGTCCGAGTGGTTTGGAGCCGACTCGATCGAGATAAGCTTGGGGTAGATCTCGGCCGAGTTCGGAATACCGAACGGGGCTGAGACCTGGTTCTTCCCTGACTGGTTCGAATCCGAGTCGAGGAGAGAAATCTTGCCGAAGTCGTTGGTGATGAAGTCGAGGCTGCCGAACCGAAACGCCTGCCCGGGAGGGAAGGCGAAGTCGTCGATGCCGGAGACGGAACCCATCGCACTGATCGGCGAAAGACTTGACGCAACCCCTACCTGGCGCGCCAACTGTCGAAACAAGATTTCGGCAATACTAAAAGGGGGTGGCTATCAAGCTAGAAAAGTGGATGGGTTTGGAGACAAGGAATTTTATACAGGTTCAGGCCTTCTTATTCAAGAAGTAATACCCTACTCCTGTCCGGGGATGATTCCGCCGAGTATTATTGATCAATGATTTGGGAGAAAATCGTGCCCTAGAGCACCGGACCCCTCCTTATATAGGGGAAGGAAAGTCCGTATTAAAAATACCATCCATATCCCTAATGAATAATGTAGTATGGTAACAGATAAAATACA
>CM020178.1:44979885-45047754 GCA_009805545.1 Oryza longistaminata
AAAGGACATGAGAAGATATATATTGCTTTGTTCTATAAATTGTAGCTCCATGCAAGCACTGACTTTTTTCTTACTTTTAAATTTAAGTAGGATGCTATACGATTCACATCAACTTCTGATATCACAAGGAAAATCCGTCGATTAAACGAACCAATCATTGTTAAAGAATTTAATTCTCGAGCCAATCTTGCGTCGATTACACATTAAATTCACGGCAAGCAAGCGTTTTAGAGCATAAAGTACTTCTAGACTCTTGTACTTTAACCACTTGTAGAAATCTGTTTACACATAATGAGATGATTCGCGAGCGCGAATGTGTGTCATCGCTTTGCATTCAAGCAAAGCAAAGTTTAGTAGCGTCGTTGACCCATCTATCTTACTACTCACTTGCTATAGTAATCCGTGACACATAATCTAGACCCACATATATTTTCTTGCGATATATGTGAAAAGTATAAGTGAGTGCATACTGCATCAACTAAAAGACGTAGCTATGAATGTTGCAGGAGACGAGCTATCCTGATACGGGGACCACAGCGATGGTGTCTGCCTAATTAATACTAACAAGTTCAATCCAAGGTATATGACCTGTCTTTTTCTTGGCTCCGCTACCACCTGATTATTATCATCATCTGAGCTATTAGTGCATATTCTTCAGTTATCACGTTTAGCACATATTAAGCGAACATCATGCATACTATTAGGTAACAAAATTACGTCAACAATAAGCCACACTAACTTCTAGTATCCTATCACATCAAATCCTACAGCATATGTCCTTTTTGGGGGATATGATTTGTTTGCCACAATCATTACTGCCCTTCAAAATATGTCTGAGTTGCCCACTTATTGAAATTTTAAATTTTTTAATGCATAAACAAAAGTCAGCATGTTGTGATTGGTTTAGCAGTGTCAAGACTAGAGCAGAATGAATATCTAATCTATAATCGTAAGATCACAAGAGATAGCGCCACAACTCAAACCATGCATCCTTTGCACTATCGAAAACTACGCTTGTGCATAGGAGCAGAATCACTCTGTTATGTGTTCACCAATAGCCCTATGCAGCAATAATTAAAGGTTTGATAGTGTCAAGTATGCTATGGATGAAATACATCAATCTTAAGTTTACATGCACATGTTGATCATGCATACGACACGCAATGAGGAAGGCCACTGCGTTGTAGCGGGCTTTTCAAATGCAGCACTACTCTGCTAGCTCATAGTCTATCTGACGGTGAGGCGGGCCGCAAATATGTTGATGATGATTACACAGCGACCCGCTAGCGCGGTTTGTTTTGGCTGTCTTGGAGAGCCTCCAATACCCTGCCTAGACCAGTGTATCATATCAATACATCTATAACAACAGTGCACGTCCATTGGCCATAACGCGTATCACATTGGGCTCGAAGCCGGAGTGATGACTCCTCATGAGAAAACTGTCGCACCGGCTGGTGCGTCGGGATCGAGCCGTCCATCCGACCGAGGCCGTCCAATGGAGTGTCTACAACACTTTTGTGCTAGATATGTCTTGTATGATCCTTTGTACAATTGCCACTATGGGTGGCCTCCGGCATCATAGCCCTGTCCGATCTTCCTCTGGCTTTTCAAGCCCATGTGGTTTACCAGGACAAATAAGGCTGAATACGTGTAACCGAGTCATATTATTATGATACTCTTGTAATCGGTTTAAGACATATCACGAACACACTATTTGCTCGGTCTAAGGCCCCGGAGCCAAGAACGCGAGAGTCAGGAGCCATGGCAGGGGGGGGCCTTGCGCGTCGGGTAATCCCCTTTGGTCCTTCCCCTTCACCCGAAAAGACCGCCACCGCCTACTCCCCACCCCCACACCAACCTCCCACCCCCCCCCCCCGAACCCCCAACCTGTGGTCCTCACAAACAAACACATGTTGTGAAGACCCCTTGGAGATAAACGCGAGACTCGAACCCAGGACAGTAGCTGACTGGCCACTTAATGACGGACTAGGCGCTTCTGACTGCCCAGAGAGAATAGGCGGTATTATATAATACATGGTTAAACCAAAGAGGAGAGTCGTAAGCTTTATACAATTTTTTTTTACTTTCTCACTTTGAACCTCATACACAACCTTACTTCCACATCACCCCTTTGTTCAATAGCCAAAATGTGCTAACAAGTTTTGAAATGTTCAGCTCTCCTATTTGATATCGTTCACAACATGTTTTCACGGCATACTTCGTAATTTTGAAGAGAGTTACAACATCACCTAGCACGGCATAATTCGTTTCCAAAATTGTGGACGATCTTGGATAAAAACCGTCACGAGTTAAACATGCGCAAGTAAGTAGTGGCACTAGCCGACACGTATATGCCACTTTTTGTATAGGGATAGAGAGTTACGACAAGGTATTCAACATCGACCCAACAGAAGCATGAAATCAGTAGTCACTTATACTATGAGGTTATATCGTCACATAGCCTCTGCACTTCTCTCTGTATCCATCGATGATTAATACAAATCACTACACCTCATGGCTGACGAGCGATCTGCATAACTTACTTGACGTCATAGCTATGCTAGTTTAACGGAGTCCATAGGAATACCAAACTGAGTGCACGTCCTTCGTTACTTCTCTGTAACGGACAACCAGTGCCCCCGTTAGGTTGTTAAAGCGGGGGAAAAACAAGATTATCATTCACTGGTAAGCATCGAAGGGATATGCTTCATATCTTGACCAAATGAATTTACATCAGTTTCTTCGTTATCCGTCTAACGTGACCTCGCTACTGTGGCCTGTGGATGAAATCCTGTCACCCCAGACACTCCGATACATGGGAGCCATACATTATCGACAGAGTTCAGCAAGTTAAGCTAGAAATGGCGCCATGCTTAGCCTGGAGCTGTCACTTGGCTCAAAGGTCGGACCATAAAGCCCAACACAACGGTCGTTTAGCCGCTAGTCCTATATTAGTTTGCTATAGGCTATAACTGTTCTTGTGCGGGACTATCTGATACATTTCGGTGACAAACGCAGGCAACTTGTCATGTATGTAATGAATACCGATTACCTATCACCGTCAACATCTATCACTAACTACATTTTCGCATCAAGTATATTGTAACATGATTAATAATATATATTGTTCCAACATAGTGATAGTCGTGCTTAATATCTCTATCATACTTCTCTACGCAAAGACGTTGTGTATGTGTATAATTTATCATTGTAGTATATGTCACGAAACCCCCGAAGCCGGTTAGTCCTGGTTAGGAAAATTGCAGACTTAAAGTGAGGAAGCAGAACTGTATGGACGTCCATGAGCAAGCCCACTGGCTAGTCTCGATACACAATAAATCTAGGAGAGTGACTAACGGAGGAATTCACACCCTAAATATATCCTGATGATAACTAGACCAGTGAGCGTAATGCCCTCAAAATTATGAAACAAATCCAGCATTTTTAATCTAAGGTGGTAGAAGTGAAAGATGAGGCTCTTAAGATGCCAGGCTCAGTATCGACGCCAGCCCATATTCACTAAATATTATCCTGTTATATTTACATTGATAAATTTTTAAGAGAAAAATTTATCGACAAACTGTATAGCAAATCGCTTGTTGTATTTTTTTTCCGCTAATCGCACACAAACTTCACACCATTTATTGCAAATGCTGATATACTAAAATCTCTGCATTATTGCCCTTTGCTGCAGAGCAGCCGGCAGATAATTTGCCCCTGAATCCAACGCTGATATAACTGCCAACATATGCTTACTCTAAACATTGCGTGACCCGCCGAAGATCTTGTCTGGTAATGTGCCTTGTAGACCAAACATTCTCAGATCTGCGTCCTAGGCTCGCGGGACATTTCTTATTGGCGCTGGGATGGTCCTGAATCATCTCCCTGATGACGGTTGCGGCGGGCATTTCGACAAAATAACGCATTGCACGATACAACATGCTATATCCAGTACGTCTAACACATGCACAGCCTAATATACATAGACTATCCATGCTTCACTCACATATCAACACACACTTCCATTAATGCTATGATGCAACCTAGTGAGTGATAGAGTCACCTATGATTCGTAGCATATATATGTAAAGCATTGAATATAATCAATATTAAAGCGCTGCGTATCGTTCCATCATATTAGGATCTATCGTGAATGTGAGACTGCTAGTAGTTAGAAGACCATAGTCAGCGAATGATATGGATCTTGAATAGAAGAGAACTCTGTGCGAAGCTAATCATTCTTTTTCTTTCATCTTTGCGTCCTGTTTACTTTCATTCTTTACTCTTGAAGGTCACATTACTCTGGAAATTCATTAGATATATGAGACTACTGTCCACCTCTTTCGAGTAACTAGTAGATTAAAGTATCATATCTTACAATAGCCATGCTCTTGGGTTAGTCATCTAAGTAGCAGAGTACAAGTCCACGATAATTATCTGCAGTACATTCCCGACTACTAATCAACGTACGATCCAAACAATGTATCATTCTGAGTGAGCTTTCTCATAATACTACACAGATAGGCGATATTAATTGCTTATATCGATACCGTTTCTGTAAGTTAGGTCCAACTATGTATCATCTACAGAGTAGAATTGTGTAGTCAGCATCGCGAGCAAATGGAAGTCTACCTGCCCCACACGATCACGATTTGAGATCCGGTACGGGGGTGTAGACAGGTGTGACAATGAACAGGCGCGCCGTTGAAACCCCCTCGTGCAGATCACCTGCGTGAGCGCACGTGCCCTGATTCCGCGGCTATCGAAGTCGATCAGCCTCCTAGTACGCCTCGCTATCTCTTCCTTCGTTCCTCCTCCGCTTTCGTAGCTAACCCATCACTCTATGTGTATTGCATAATGGTTCGGCTTGACGAAGAGCTACTCACTGCACTGTACTCCGGGAATCAGCTGATCACGACGCGCCAAGACTGTCACGTAGATCTCGCAAAGTGTAGTAGCACCATCCCTACCTTACTCTAAACTGTAGCTGCTGGTGACAGCGCTGCAGCGATTTATAGGTCACACGTTAAACTGAGTGTCAAACAATTACCTAAAACACACCTGACATTCGTACTATGAACACATCTCAATCAACTCTCTTAAATTTCCAGACTCATCCGTATCATTTTGATGTGCTGGTATCACGACAATAATCCCGTACCCGTGAGAGCGAACTACACAAAGACGTAATTACTCAGCAAGCCATCACAATCTAATAATTACTCACGACCAACTGTCAGGTATGTGATAACTGAATTGCAGTAGAAGCTGAAGACGTCAAGATCCTAGCAGAATGACAGAGACCGCCAATGAAGCGGAGGACTTGCTATACCAGCCTCCACCGTGACGATCGAGCTCCAGACAATCTCTGTTGTTGTTGTCGTCCAACGGACTTCAACTGCGCTCACGGTGGGTATCAGTGACTTTCTCACGCTCTACGCGTCGTGCATTTCCTGATTCTAAATGGACTCCCTATCTCGCGACCTAACCGTAGCATCAGTACATAGAGATCGGTCAGGCCAGTTATAAATTCTGACATGTTCGGTACTTAGTGCTAGAAGAATGAGCTAGTGTTAGACACAATCTTGCCTGGCCACAGTCGAGCATAGATGATCGTGTTCCTTAGATACTAGGCAGCGTATTGGGTAGTCGTTCATCGTACAGACGCAATGACCCACCGCATCCGTTCCCGATGAAGACTGCCCCACAGTCCAACGCTGACAAACTCAGAGAGCAGCTCGGGCAACCCGTGGCAGACTCCGATCGACGCCATCCCAGCTCTGGTACGCATATAGTAGATAATAGGAGTACTTGCCGGAGCCTCTGAATTCCCACCTCAGGCCGCGAAGCGCAATGGATTCCCTCTTGAGGCGCGTCTCGCGAGGTGGCGCCATCTGCCTCCCCGGGTCCGCTTCTTACGAGCTAGTTCCCGAAACCTCATACATCGGCCTCCCCCAATTGGTATGTCCCCATCTGCCCTCCCCTGTCTACCCTATCTCAGCTCAGGTTCATTTTCCGATTGATCTCGTACCATGTATTTCTGATAAATTACAGCAAACCAATTCAACAGTCGCGAATGATGTCCGAAGATTACTATTCACTCTCAACTCACCTTTAGTGCTAGATCCTTCCTCAATCTCTAACGTTGCAAGGCGTTCTTACATCCTATCATGTACACAAATAATTACCCATCCAACTACTTCAAGTGAGCATATTAAGTGGATTAAGCACCTATCACTTATGATTGGAAATTTTATTATTCTGAATCTTTTATGCAGATGATGAATCGGTATTTGGAATCGCGCCATTAACAAGAAATTATGCCATGCGTATCAGGCGACCGTTCGCAGCACCGCAAATGACCGACAGAACATCGCTGATCCGAGCTTCCAGAGCGAACGGAGCTTCGCCAGCAAGACGTGCGTTAGTAAGGCTGTCAGGTTGTCGGCCACGCCTGTGATGGTACGGAATAAGTCGATGATGCAATTGGCATGCAGTAGCGCATACCTTCCGTTGGCGTTATTCTGTTCATCGAGGACCCGTCCTAGCAGCTAGATCAGCAAAAAGAGTTTGCTTGCCATATGTTCCTGAGCGGATAAGAGCGTGAGTGTCTTCGGCACACTCACTATGTTACTCCTTCCCTCTACTGATTTTTTGCTTTCCTGTTTGGTGGAGTGAATACCGTCGATACTTCATATCAAGATGCTTGCCACCTACTTGGATGCATTGAAACGATTCGAATATGCGCTTGGACATCCCCATCACAAAGCGAAGCAAATTGGACATTGTCTTCGAGCTAACTCCTCATATTATCGCACGTGACATGTTAAATAAGCGTGTTGCCAGCAATTACGTAAGCTGCAAGGTCGGGGTCGGCCGAGCGGTACTAGCGGGAATGTAACGATATTAGAGAATGCGCTGCAGAGTAGCTGTCATGTTACGCGCCGTTGTGGCGTTAGTATGAGGACGAGGAAGGCCTGCCATGTCTGATCGAACAAACTATGGCGGCTTGACGCACGCCAGGAGATTCTAGTGATAGTTGCTTATGGCTACGAGAACGAGTACTTACGAACATATCATGGACCTCGGTATTTCAGCTAGTGCATATACCTCCCTCTACGTGTTGATTAAGCCCTGAAAGGTGAAGGTGTCCGAGTGGTGAGTGACTCTCGCGTGTGCGCAAACATACGGGGAGCCATTCTAAGCATTCCAGTCGCGTGCCAGCACGTGAAAGAACTCCTGATGGGACGGCGGTCAGAGGTTAGGCGCGCGTGCCACGCACGCACCCATCTGCATCGCAGGCGTCTCGACAGTCGACATCAGCGACCCTCAACAGCAACAAAAGCCAGCGCAAGTACAATCCGTATTTTGCGCGGCCACCGCTGTCAGTGCAGCCCGCCACGGGCTGCAGAGGCACTAGCAGAAAAGCCCGCGCGAGAGAGTTGCCCTCCTCCGAGCTTCCACGGGAGCAGCAAGACAAGAGATGCTTCAGTTGTCCACCGAATTGCCCGTACGACAAGGGCAATTGGGCATCACTAACATGCCTAGTCATAGTGTGAGGCAATGGTGGTTCATCCTTACCGTAGGCTAAAAGGAGACCAACTGTGAAGTCACTCTATGTAGTCCCTAGCGACCTAGGCCTCCGAATTCTGAGTCATGCCCGCATTGTTGAGTGATCTCAAGAAATTCCCTTGCCCTGCCATTGTGGTTCCCATTGTTGTCGATGCAAAGACTCTATGTCACGGGTTTCCGCAGTAGACTAGAGGTTGCCAGCTAACAACAGTGCCTTAATTGTTACAACTATTCATCGGGATCCTGACGGAAACTCTAATTTAACTGTAAGTGTTTGCATGGAGGAAACCATGTCATCTTGGGGAACTGGTAGGCAAGCGCCATGTTCGTTTGAGGTGACACGGGGCAGATCCAGCCAAGTATATGCCGCAAGCACTTCAGTCCTGTCTATCACGGCTTGATCTTTAACCTGACTGCAACGAAATTGGCTCAGTAACCTAGGAGTGCACTAAGTCATTTGCGGCAAAGCGGCGCGAGCAGCGACCCATGCCGACCATACAACGGCGTTCCTCTAGCCGAAGTGTGTCGTCAAGAAGCGTTCCTGCCGGCAACAGAGTCAATCAGGATTGCGGCGGCAGTCCCATGTAAGGACACTCTCTCGGTGATACGAGCGATTGCGTCACAGCAAGCCTCCCCGCTTTGTACAGACGAAACCACATCCCCACCCTGCAATACGCTACACTTCAGTGCGTGGTTCAACAATAGCTTCACCACACCGCCGATTAACGGGTAAACACACTTTTGTAGAGCATTAAAATTTCTAGCATTGGGTTTTTCTTACGTGCGATTATTGTTGTGAGTAGTCTGAGCTGATGCGCTACGCTCATGCATGCTTGCCCTTGCTGTTGGGTAGGCCTTGGCAATATGATAAAAAGACACGTTGCATCATGGATAGAACGAATTAATACTCCTTTATGCATAATGCGAAAGAATAATTCTTTGCATCTAGCCGTACTCCTTGAGTTGTTTCTTTCGACTAGCCATCTTGAAATGTCTAGGCTAGACGCCTAACCGAATAGTTAGCCAAACCACAAAATGCGCTATGATGCATGCATCTAAAAGCTGACAATTAAATGTAGCAAAGAACGTTGTGCACTCATTGGAAACAGAAAGGTTCTAAAATCTAACTCATAGCAATGGATAGTGTGAGTTAAACTATGAATAGTACCTTAGTTGCTTCTCAATCTACAACCTGTTATGCATTGTCAGATTTGGATACGAGGCGTGACCCCTGTTTGCTATGCTCTACATGTTGCAGAGGATGCCTTGTTTTGCGTTTAGAGCAACATGCGGGCAGTCTCTTGTTCCTCGCTACGGTGCCACTAACCTTTTGCCAGACTAGTGCCAGGGCATGGACAAGTGGCATTGCAGGCAATGGAGCGTAGCATGCCTATGCTCAATCTACGTCGGAGTTCAAGCCTCAGTTAATTATATATTATATCTTCATACTTCAAAACTTATTTAGTCCGAGATTTATGAAACTTAACATCTATTGTTGTATTGACGATCTGGCATGTGTGTTATACATGTGAACTCTTCTTTCAACAATAGTCTACACATCGCATACAACGGTCAATTCCCCTGATCAATTCTTATCTACGGCATAATCTTGTTAGTTCAGATGTGTCTAACATAAGTATGTTACGCTGCATAGAGTTCTCGACTCGAATATGCATATGTCAATGTACATGTGCGCGTCTGTTTTATACTGCCTACAAGTAAAACTACTACTTTAAGTTTCAAAAAATACAACTTGACGCCTTCAAGAAGTAGACATCATAAAAGTTTTAACCTAAACATTATACATTTGCACCAATTATGCTGACTATCGGATATTATCATTCTCTCATGCAATTTGCGCGACTAGGATAGACTAAAGTGGCGGGGGGTTGAATGGGTAATGGGGCTATGTCTGCGGCGTAGCAGTAAATTTTTATATAGTGTATAGTTGCATGTGAGGTGCGACGTTTTACTTATGAATACGCAAATTAATTTTTTATGTTTCAAACCAAACGATGTCAGCATTATCGATTAGACCATAATAGTCAACAATCTATTAACAAAATCAATATCGAGAAGATGCTCAGAGTCTCAGGCCGCTGGCGTCTCTTTCCTAGTTTGGCCGAAATACCGAGTCGGCGATCGGCCTCTCCACATCGTTTGCGCCATGTCCGTGCGTGCTGCACCGGCGCTCCTTCTGTCTCCTTCGTACCTTAGCGTGCGACCGTGCCTCCCGCCAGACTGCGTCGCCGTTACCCGACATTTGCGTACTAACCTGCCTGGGTACAAAAAGAACGCGCCCGCATAGTCCTCCCTTTACCCAATCCGCCTGCATCTCCTCCACACTCTCTCGCCTCGCGCTAGCCTACTCGCGTGCTCCACACGACCTCGTCAAAACATCGCCGCCTTCTCCTTGTCCCCTCGCACGCACCTCGCGCGGCTCTGCTCTCCGTGCGAACCACGTCACGTGAGTACCTCCCTTCCCGTCGCGCCGCGTTCGATCGTTCCAAGAGAATGGAGTCGCTGCCGCTTCCCGTTACAATCCGTGAGCACGCGTATCGGCTTGTAGCGGTTGCCGGCCAGGACACTAGTAGTGGTGGTCTCTGGGCGCGCCACGAATCGATGTCCTGGATCGGGCGTGGGGTATCTGAGCGCTGAAGCCGGTGGAATGATGACCCTTCCCTAGCGGTAAGAACTTGAGAGAAATATTCGAGTACCAGCGCTAACTTGCCATATAATTATCTTGTAGGCGCGCTGATAGCGATATCTATGTGTCGAGTGGCCAACCCTCGGCGCCTCGAATAGCGACAGCACCCGTTAACACTCCTTGGATACATTCCCACGAATTAAGATAGATTACTCTAATGGTCCTTTCAGTCTTGATTATTTGATGTTAGCTCTCAGCGCCAGCTTTGTACCGCGTGAGCTGTATTCATACTAGTATTTAGGATCGAGGATTGGAGAGAGCTGTCTCGTGCCAGTAGCTGGTTTTCGATAGGTGTGTTCATTCTTTTCTGGATTACCTCAGATTGATATTCAGTGTTCTAGTATACATTTCATAACCGCTATTTCAGTGACGGTCCTGTAGCAAACAATGTGATTACTAATTGTCGTGACTTCTCCATTCCCGTGTTTTCACCTATTATCCAGCTACATCAGCAAGACATTCTTCAATTACTAGTTACAGTTTCAATTTCATTATATCATTTATAGAATATTCAATCTGAAATGTCGACTTGTTAACCTATGATCGGAGATTAGTCAATCGATCAGAGTTTTAGATATATTCGAAACCGTTCTTGGCATACTGTTGTAGCACAATACGTCTCTCAGTAGGAGTAGTGACTTTATGATTGTGAGCTAGTTTTCATGATTCAAACAGGCATGAAAATATTTGGGAGTCGTAATACACTTCTGGATGAATATATTCCAGCGGCCCCGATTATCGAGGCGAAGCGAGTAGCAATCCATTGTATTTGTTAATATGCAACTCAGCCCAAACTTAGGATGTCTTCAGTATCATATTTTTTATAGTTTCTATTCCCAGTTGACCTCGAGATCAGAATGACCTTTATTAGTTTCTCACGATGGAACTGGCTAATGTGCTGTGCCACCGGTATCCAGGGCTTTTACTCGAACTCTATTACTTCATAACCCCGTTTTACGAACTTTTCCCCCCCTGATAGCACCCCAATGGCCCCCTTATCCGCTCTCAGACGGTCTGTAGATCGAGTTCTGTACGGTGTTGTACCTTTACTCAAATTTCCAAATAGAATCGTAATCTGGCCCCTCACATTGAAGTTAAAAAAAGAATCTAGATACCAGCGTGATGTGAGCAGTGACCGCGATTTGCTATATAGCGTACGAATCGCTCCTGCGACATATGATCCAACTCCGGCTCAGAATTATGTAGTAGGACGATAGCACAGATCAACTGCTCTGAATTAGTATTTGTAGCTAAATGTGATGCTTGAGTGTATCCGGCTATCCCAACATGAAAGTATCTATGTTGGTCTTAATCATCTGGACATCCGACAGCTTAAGAGTTGAGCTTGCTGCCTAACAAAGTAACAGTAATTTTTTAGAAGTGATAAGAATATAAACAGTGTGAGCAGAGTCTCTTTGCATTTGATAAATATTAATGATAATGAATAAAATGGTGTAATCAATATTATAGATGTAGAATATCACATTTAAATATATCTACACGTTGAGAAATTTACATAATAGAAGAAAGGAATAATCAAGGGAGAGAGATCATGCAATCAATTGCATGGCATTGCTCCATTGACCCCTGCACGAACATGTCTAGCGCCATGCAGGCATACTAGCACGATCGCTGCATTCAGATGCAAGCGGCGTGCGTCCGATTCCTAGCTTGTTGCTCTCTATATTATACTCGAATCCTCCAACGAACGACCGATACTGTCTTACACAAATAACTACCAATGCAAAAGTGTGTTATCTTTCCTTTTTTCTTTGCTGCAGCATAAGCCGGATTCTGATTTGCCACAAACGGCGAGACGCAACACGACGCGTCCCCCGCACGCCGGACGTACTGGCCCAGCTGATTCAGTGTCAACACGACTCGATCACTAGCTTAGCTGGCAACACGACTCCCACGCGCCCGTTCTGATTTCTGAACATGCTTTGGCTCTGTCTGCTCTCTATACTCATGCATATACATGTACTACTCCCTCTCTGTTTCATAATGTAAAACTTTCTACCATTACCCATAATCATTATGTCTAGATTTATTAATATCTATATGAATATGAATAATGCTAGAAAGCCTATATTATAAAACGGGAGGGATAAGCATATTCACCGGCTCCAATGTGTAATAAACAATAGTAAAATCCATGCATGCCAGACCTCCGATCAACATGTAGCGCTAGCTCTACTGCTGCTAATGAATTAATCCATCACCCTCACAGATAATATATGGCATGACCTGCACTCAAATCCAAATTCTAGTTCAAATTATCAGATAACCCAGCTAATTATCCCCAAAATAAATCTGGCCAACCAAATACGCCACAATGCCAAATTACCCGGCCTTCTCTTCCTCCGGAGAGCGAGCGCGCTGCGCAGGAAACCGCTACCCCGGGGTTGCAGCCGGTCGCCAGCGGGTGCTTCACCGCCAGTCCCCACTGGTACCGGCCGGCCTAGCCGATGGCGAGGGCAATGGCCCATACCCTCGCAAGGCCGGCAACTGCCGCCGCCGTATCAGCCTCTCTGGAGGAAACATGTGGGGAGAAGAGAACGTGTGTGAACTGGTGATTGCTCGGACCTCCGATCGGATACGACCGACCACCCGATCCGAGGATCGATCGACGCGTGTCACGAGTCAGACCCCCAACAACAATAGATAATAACCACGTTAGTTAATTAAAGACTCGACAATACCAGTTACGTCTCCAGCCGCCGCCGCCGCCGCCGATCCGTCCTCCCCTCACCGCGCCCCTGCTTCGCCTGCACAAGGGAGAAGCTACGTCTAATCCCCTAATCCGCCTTGTCCGATGGATTGCGGTGGTGGGATGGGGAAGCTTGGGCGGAAAAGCGACCAAGCGGCCATCCGTCATGCATCTGCTGTGCCGGCCAGTTCAACAAGTCAGAATCGCCACGGGGAGCTTGCGCCTCCACCGCACCGGCGAGAACCCGGTGAAGCGCGCCCGCCACGCGCGCCGGTGGCGATAAGCAGGCGGTGGCGGCGGCGGTTCCCAGGCGTTCGCTACCAAGCTCCATCACCACCAAAAAAAGCAAAACAAGCTTGGCACAAAAGGACTGGACGAACCTCGGGACAGCCGGCCGGCGTGATTCGGAGCTTGCCCTCGCCAACGACCTCGCCGATTACGTCCGCTTCCGCGCCGTGTGCCGCCCGTGGCGCGTCTCCTCCTCGCTGCCACCGCGACCGCAAGATGGTGCCTGGACAGCGCTTCCTCCCTCGTCACGGATCATGCTCGACAAGGCCAACCACAACAAGGGCACCACCACCCGCGGCCGCCACCCGCCGCCGCCGCCGCTTTCTCAACGCTCCACGGCGGGTGCATCCACACGGACGACATCCCGGAGCTCGCCGACCACACGATGCTGGCGCTCACGCCGGAGGGCCTCCTGCTGCTGCTCCACGAGCCCAGCCTCCGCCTCCACCTTCCTGAACCGAAATTTCGCGTCATTTCGTGACCCCCCGATACGATATTAATTCGGCCAAAATTTTTAAATTTTTCAATTTTTCATGTTTGGATAATATTGTTCAAATTCAACTAAATTTTGTTCAAAATTTCGGGAAATTTCGGACCGAAATTCCGAAATTTCAGGGATTCGATGACCCCCCGATAGGAAACCTTGAACCGATATAGTGAACCCTGCCGCCACCGCCACGACCTCACCGCCGTGACCGCGCTCCTGACACCGGAGTGGCGCCGACGAGCGAGCTGGCGTTTGGGCGCCCATGGCGTGGGTCTTCGCGTGAACACGCCGTCTTGTCGTTCGAGGATGCCCCACACTAGTGGCAGTCGATTTCTCCGATCCACGGTGCGCGCCATTGCCGGAACCCGGCGACGAGAGCTGGACCGTCATCGACGGACGACACAACAACAACAGCACGTTACAACACCTCCCCCGCGCTCTGCCATTCGCCCGGTCGCTTCTACCACGCCACCGACACGGGAATAATGGAGCTCGATATCGCTTCGGATGATCGCCGGAACCCCGCTGCGGATGCGGATGCGGTTGAGAGTTCATTGATCCATTCCAGCCGAGCGCTGCAGAGCACCCTTCACTGGTCGACAATGGCGGTGGGCTGCATTCCGGTGCAGCGGATGCTTTGGCCGAAACCATTATGCTCATGATGATGGTAGCTACAGAACAAAGCGCAGCAGGAAGTACGAGGCGTGGAGGGTGGACTTCGATGCCGGGATCCTCGTCCGGTCAAGGGTTTCAACGGCGCGCCCTGTTTCATCGCGCATGTCCCGCGCGATCTCCGTGTCGGCGGAGGACCTTCCATTTGTCGCTGCTGAGACCATCTACTTCGGATACTGGGGAAAACTTAGAACGGTATAGCTCCGCAGATGGAAGCAAACGAACGTACCACGGTTGGACCGTTTTGAGGCGTGTACGATCGTGGACTGTCTCTCCTATTGCATCCAGGGCTTTGGACTTATACTCTGAGAAGGGTGCAGTGCAATATCCTATCTTGTGACCTAGGAATGCGAACAACAACCAAAGATGAAAGAAAATTGGCTTCGAGTCTCTCTATTCAAGAAACAAAAGAAAGGTAAAATCGCAGTAATTTGCAAGATCGATCCTATAGAGGAAGACCACGCTTAATTTGAAATACAATGCTTATTATCTGGATCGTGAAAACAGTTTGATTACATATTGTTATTATAACTTGATAATGTTAGCTTCTTAATCTATGCATGTTGTTCGTTCATTATATCCCGCAAGAAAATGTCGGAAAATAATGTTACCTCAAAGCACATAAGTTACAAGTTGCCGTAGCAATGTTAGAGAAGAATATGTATGCAGTATATCAGCGTTGGATCATGGGCAAATATAATCTGCCGCCTGCTCTGCCAGAAAGGCCAATATGCAGAGAATTTTAGTATATCAGCATTGCAAAAATGGTGTGAAAGTTTGTGTGGATATAGCGGAAAAAAAATACAAAAGCGATTTTGCTATACATTTGTCGATAAATTTTCTCTTAAAAAATTTATCAAATGTAATATAACATAATTTAAGTGTAAATTATGTTGTAACTACAATATATAACTTTCATTATAATGTTTAAATCGGATTTGTTTCAAATTTTGAGCAAGCAGAATAAAAAAAATCATTGCACATTTATGGGTGAGGGATTCGCTCGCAGACACCGCTTCGCGGAAAATAACATGTTATCATAGTAATTTGGAAAGTTATATACAATTTCACACAAATTATAGTTACATATACTTGTAAAAAATGTAATTACGTTAATATTGTATCATATACATCTGACATTTGTTTGTCAACGAATGTATAGATAGTCGCAACAAACATATAGCCTTAGAAAACTTATACGCGGCTAAGGCTGTCGAGCAGACATCATGTTGATGGCGCACTACAAGAAACTTGTTAATCCATGACGGATTCTTGGTGACAGATTCATAAACCGTCACTGACAGATAATCAAAAGGCATTTCATCCGTGACGATAATTTGTTTTCCCGTCATGGACGTGCACTAGTGATATTCTTGGCCCGTTAACTCGTGACGGTTTTTATCCAGATCGTCGCAGTGTGTGATTTAAAAATCGTCACAGTGTGACGATAATCAAAAGGCATTTCACCGTGCGCGATAATTGTTTCCGTCCATGGACGTGCACTAGGGATATTCTTGGCCCGTTAACTCGTGACGGTTTTTATCCAGATCGTCACAGTGTGTGATTTTAAAAATCGTCAAAGTGTGACGATAATCAAAAGGCATTTCAAAACTTTTTTGCTTGAAAAGGATTTGAATTTGAGTTCAAATGAATTTAAAAAAATGAAAGCTACACTCTCTCTTGACCATTTCTGGCTCACTCTCTCCTTCTCTTGGGCTCGGCCAGCTCCCTCTCGCGCTCTGCCCTTCAGCTGGCCAGCGGCCCATTTCCACATGGGCAGCCAAGACAGGCTAAGCCGCAGGCCACCCTGCGCCTTGTAAAAAAAACAAAGAAACAAAAATGTTGCCCTCTAGGGGCCTCGAACCCACGACCACATGCACAGTTTCATGAGGAAACACCACTGAGCCAGTGAAGTGTTATTTGCCAAAGGACGTGCACTGTGTTATATATATATATAACTGTTAGAGGTAATGGACCTGCGCCACCCTGCTCGTGGTGTTCATCATAAAATTCACGAGAATAGCTGCAGATTTTTACTTTTAATGCGTGTATAAAATTTTAAATTAGTTTA
This sequence comes from Oryza longistaminata, assembly GCA_009805545.1. Classification (NCBI taxonomy): domain Eukaryota; kingdom Viridiplantae; phylum Streptophyta; class Magnoliopsida; order Poales; family Poaceae; genus Oryza; species Oryza longistaminata. Next base: position 44,996,393 of record CM020178.1, read on the forward strand.
TCTCCTCATACTAACTTCAAATTTAATTATTCTTTTTTTAAAATTTTCTAAATTCACGATCTATCCATTTATTGTGCTATTACAAACTTTATTTTTTCATACTTTCATGTGACTTTGTTTTATCAATTAAAGATTTAAATTTCAAAAATGGCAACTTCAAACAATATTTGAAGCAGTAAATGATTGCAAAACAAATCAAACCCAAAAGACAATTTGTTTTTGAAACTAAATTATTTTGTACTAATTTGTTACTTGTATATGTTGCATATGGTAAAACTGAAAATATTTGCATAATATATATAGTGTGCGAACAAAAAATATTTGGAGCTTGTAGGAATTTAACCTAACACCTATAGTTATCCAGCAACATTCATAGCTACTTCTTTTTAGTTGATTAGGTATGCACTCACTTATACTTTTTCACTACAAGAAATATATTAAAAGTTTAAGCAATTTAATCAAGTGAATTAATGAGGAAACTAAAATTTTCCTTTAAAAATCATGGCTGGAAAATATTTTTTGTAAAATTTTCTAAGTGGTCTAAATTATGCCTCTAAAATTTTCCGTGAATTTTGGGAGCTCCAATAACTAGTTTAATACCACAAAGTTTATTTTAACCTATTAAATAAATAGAAACAAATTAAAATATCTCTCTGTCCTTGGCCTTTTTTGGCCCACGCAGCCTCTCTCTCCCTCCTGGGCCGGCTTCCATTCCCCTCATTCCTTCTTCGGGCTGCCAGCCTAAGCCCATTTGCTCCTCCCTCACCGAGAAGTCCATTTTGCCTCCCTCTTCTCAATTATTTTAAAATATAAAAACTCCGAGTCGAATTTTTATCATAACTAAATAAACTTATGTGAAAAGTTATTCAAAAACAAAGTTGTATAACTTAATGAGATCTATCAATTTTATTTTGGTTATTTCTCATCTGACTTTGATTGACCTATATAAAATTTGAATTTTAAATATAGAGAAAAATCAAATAATTTTTCGGGTAGTAAATAATTTTAAATGAAAAAAATTGTCAACAACAAAGTTGTTTAACTTATCAAGATCTACAAATTTTGTTTGGTCATTTTGCTATATGACTTCATTTCAAAATTTGTATTTGAATTTCAAATTATGACAACTTCAAACAGCAGTTTCAAATACTAAAGATTTCAACTGAAAAAGTCATCAATACAAAGTTGTATAAATCATCAATATCTATAACTTTTATTTTGGTCATTTCTTCATCCGACAAAGTAATAGTAACTATTTACAAAATTTACATCTCTCTCTTATAGTTTATAAACTGTATAAGAGATATATATATTTTGTGAACAATGTTATAATTCGCTTTGTCGGATGAAGAAATGACCCAAATAAAAGTTATAGATCTTGATGAGTTATACCACTTTGTTATTGATGACTTTTTTAATTGAAATCATTTAGTTATTGAAAATGTTGTTGAATTGTCATAATTTGAAATTCAAATTCATATTGTCAAACCAAGTCATATAGAAAAATGACCAAAACAAAAGTTGTAATATGATGAGTTGTACAATTACTGTTGATGACTTTTTCAGTTAAAATTATTTATTATTTGAAAATATTGTTTAAAGTTGTCATAATTTGAAATTCAATTCAAATTTTTGAAACAAAGTCATATAGCAAAATGACCAAAACAAAAGTGTAGATCTTATTAAGTTATATAACTTTGTTTTTGACAACTTTTTTACATAAATTTATTTAGTATGATAAAATTCGATTTGAAGTTTAATATTTTGAAATTAATTGAGAGGAGGGAGGAAAAACAGACGCTGGGCCGGCGGCCCCGAAGGAGCAGCGGGCGCCACCACTTTCAGTGCGGCGGGATGTTGATCAAAAATTTCAACGTGAAATGACCATTTTGTCCAGATATTTTTAGTGTAACTTCGGATGCACCATGGGTATTTTAGTAAAATCGCATTGGTTCCTCAACCCTAGCCGATCCAAATCAGATTAAGCCGCCACCCCACGCGAGGCGCTACTGCAGATGAGACCGCCGCCTCTGTCTCCGCCCTGCTGGGCGCCGGCCTCCGTCTCCGCCGCCGCCGGGCGCCGCTCAACCGCGCCGGCTTCCTCCCCTCGCCGCTTTGCCGTGCCCGGCATCCGTCTCCACCGCTGCCAGGCGCGGGAGCGGTGGATCCGCTGCCGCCGGCGCCTCTCGGGGCCCGGAGGGGGCGTTGCAGCGGCAGCATCCGAGCAGCCACCGAGGAGACGTGGATCGAGGTGGAAGAAGCACCGGGCAGGGAGAGCTCCGACGAGTCCTCCTCCTCCTCCTTCTCCGGCAGCAGTCAGGGCGCAGATCCCCTCCCAGCAGCGCGGCCTGCTTCCTACATCTCGCGAGCTCCGTCCATCGAGAGGCTGCTCGAGGAGGACCGCCGCACTGCTGCACGCGTGAGCATAGGGAGCACGGCAGGCGATCATGGTGGGCGAGGACGGTTTGACACGGATGAAAAAGAAGAGGAGAGGCGCCAGTCTTCAATTCTTGCTTTATGCCTTTCTTTCTTTGTTTCTTGCATTAGTTTTTCTTGGCGAGTTTTGACGCATGTGGCCTCACCCATGTGCAGGAGGGCGGAGGCGGGATCTGCTACTGTGAGAGGGGCTGGTGATTGGTGAGCGCCCCAACTTCGACTGCGAGCGACCGCATCCCAACTGTAACCAATCTCTCTCTTTCCGCTGATGCTAGTTGCTTATCAAAGTTCCTGAATCTGATGAATGCAGAAACCTCTAATTTAGTAAGCAGTCAATTCATGCTGTAACAATATATCTCTGACAAAAAACTGAATTCCTTGTTTCTGCAAATGCAAGTGCAGTCATAAAATAAGAAATTCGGGGAAAGTTTCATAGAAACTAGATAAAAAAAGAAAGTGTTTTAGATAAAAAAAAAGAAAGTGTTTTAGAAATCTATCAGAAATGTTTACTTTCAGAAATCCACAGTTGCTATTTCAGATATCTTCAAAACTGAATAGTGTTTTAATCCATTTGCCAAACAAAAAGAAAAAGAGGTGCAGAAAAACAGCTTACTTGGGGATACCATGGATCATACTTGATTTGATCAGCTACAACGGTGATTTTGATGCTATCTAGATTCATCCTTTTTTTTTAAGTTCAACCACTGTACACATTTGCTGGACATAATGCATATATGTTGTTTTCAGCGTGACAAATGCAATGAAGAAGAACCTAATGCATTTGATTTGTTCAAGGAGTTCCACTACAGCAAGAAAAAAAAATGCTACACCACTGCTGTACAGGAGGCTATGTAAGATAAGTTTCAAACTTTGCTCTTTGTAATGCTTATTTTTAATTCCTCATCAAACAACAATGTTTGCTCCTTGCTTGCTAGACTCAAATGGAAAAACAAGCTGTCTGCAAGTTCGATGAAGAGGACTCAATCTGAGATGGAAGCGAAACTTAATCTTTTGCTCAGTCAAGTTTCGATCAAGTTAATTCATGCATGATGCATATCTTTTGCTACTACATGCATTTTGCTGCTGCCTGCTAACTTGTGTCAAGTCAATTTTGACAAGCTAAGCTATACATGCTTGCATTTTGCTGCCGGCAGCATTCATTAAGCTCCTAGACTTGTTGCATTGCTTGGAATCTCTATTTGTTGTTGGTTTGAGCCATGGTAAACTGCAAGGTTGTTATGCACTTTGAATGTTGTAATCTGATGTTGGATGAAAAAAATCAATGTGATATGATATTGAATGGAAAAATGATATTTCTATTTGATTTGCTGCTGCAACTATTAGTTGCATGGGCTTGTGTATATGGGCTTTAGTTGTGAAATTAAGCTGTTATATATGGGCTGTAAGTGAGTAGAGTGGGCTGAAAGGGCACCAAAAAATGGTGACAAAATTGGGCTGCAAAGCTGCTGAAAGGGTTGTAAAGCTATTGAAAATGGGCTGCCAAAATGGCTGAAAAGGAGCTGCGAAAATGGATGAAATTGGGCTAAAAATTGGCCCATCTTTGATTTGGCCTGTTAATAAATAGGTTGACGTGGCCCATCTTATCATCCATGTAAGCATCCATGATGACGTGGCATTCAATCCGTGACGGTTATTTTTCTCATAGAAATGAACTTGGGCTGGGCTAACTAGGCCTCGGGCTCTATCGTGATGGTTTAAAACCGTCACCGATTCCATAATCTGTGATGGTTTTTGATAAACCGTCACAGAGGTTAATCCATGATGCTCAATCCGTGACCATCTCTGAAACATCACAGATGCTGCATAGTGACGGTTTTTTGATGATCCGTGACGAAATTTTTCATCATGGATTAACAGATTCCTTGTAGTGGCGATTGCCTGGTGGCCCTTCTGGTTCAGCCACGGCAATTGCCACGCGGGTGGACGCCACCAAGAGGTTGGCGACGTAGCATGAAAATTTATAAACAAGATAATTTAGTGTGCCATATGGAAATTCCGCTTTTCATACACACACAACACTATTACAAGACATGAAAACCTTCACTTCCACATGTATTCGTATGATATCCTTGACCAGCTAACCTTAACTTTTTCAAGACTAGTCCCAATCCATCACTGGTTATACTATTATGGCCTCAGAATCTACACTTCAATCAGAACCAAAAGGGACATAGAGTATGTATCCTGAATTAGAAATATCGGCATTACTGAATATAAAAACATATTCTAATGAAGTTAGAAGAAAACAAAAGACACCATGTCATCTTTTATTTGCTAAGGTATGGATTAATTTGATATCTAGCCCTGTGGCACGGCAATCCGGCAAAGACGAGTTTCAACAGAGTCTATTTTAGGTTTTTTATGACTAAGATATAAGAAGATAAAAAAAACCTCTACCTAATTCTAAAATTTAAAATTCAAAATATATCTTCGTTTGTAACGTGTGATGTTTCATATAAATATATTTTTTTAGAAATGGTTCCATACCATCAAAAGTTTTCAAGTTTAATTTTATACCATCGAAAGTTCAAGTTCACGATGCTTTTCCAATTTTAGAGTAACGGTGGAAACTCTAACGGTATTAAAGTGCACCACGGAATTTCAATGCTATAACTAAAATTGGAAACTTGTGATGATATGGAACACATTTTCCCTTTTTTTTTTCTTAATTCCACAACAAAATAGAGGCATTTTGCTAGCCAGGGTAAAAATCTAGATGGCCCAAGAGGTGAGATTAGAGCAAGTTTAATAATATAGCCATCTAATAGCTTCCAAAATTGAAACATCATCTATAACCAATCTAATAGTCACTTATACAATAGTTAGCGTATCATTAATTTTTAATCCACCCATCTCTCTTACATACTTTATTGGAACTCGTGCTATAGCTAGCTATTAATTTGTAGCTCGCTTTTCTTCTCTCTCCTTCCTCTTTCTTTCACATAAGTACAAATATGATGTGATGACTTGTATAATCCGCTTATGTTATATTACTGTACTCAACTAATCGCTCTTACAGGAGAATAGTTGTTAGAGCATCTTCAAGAGAGGCCCAAAAATTAGTTCCTAAAACCTAAGAGATTGGGACCATTCTAAAAATTTTTGACCTAAAAATTTGTTCCATCTCAAAGAGATAACTAAATATATAATCCAAAAAATTAGTTAGGCCATATTTGTTTCAGCTTAAAATTATTGTAATCTAGATTATTAAATCAGATTATTCTAAGCTCAATTATAATAAGCTAACATAAAATAAGCTGCGAGTTATTTATTTCTCTGGATTATTATAGGCATCTAAGGGTAGTGGGTCTTTAGCCACTCAATAATCTAGAAAAAGCTCATCCAGAGGATATTATTAGATTATACTAATCTGACTTATAGATTATAGTAATCTAGCATAATAATCTACTTATTTGTTTCAGCTCACTCCTAATAATCTAGATTATAATAATCCTAAGCTGAATCAAACAGGGCCTTAGTTGACCAGGTAGGATTGGATGGGTCCATGCTTGTTACCCTTTTTTTTAACATCGCTCCTTATCCTGCCGCTGCCCTTTCTGACCACACTGGCTCCTGTTGCCACTAGAGAATCTCTTGCCAGCCACGGTTGTATTGACGAAAGATTTCGCCTCTAATGTGGAAAAACAGAAGGCTTAGCTGATCCTCTACACGACCGTATCATCAATATGCAGGTTAATATCCTAGGCGACCCTCATGTTAGGACTTTTCTTCTGTCAACCATGTCCCTTTTTTTAATTTGATCCAACAATGCCGCTAGGGAAAAACTTGTTTTGTTGTGATGAATAATGCTTTGGCAGTTGATTTGATCCATGATGAGTAGTCCTTGCTCCTCGTTTCAACGGTTCGTGGATGAATCATTGTCCGACAACAACAATGAAATTTTTTTTTTGGCCGCAACATAAATCGTGCATAGCTATTGGCACTCTATCAGTGCACCAAAACATGGCGGGTCTGTCATAGGACATAAATTGGTTGATCGCAACAGAGAAGCACACACTTGAGAATATACCAAGACTACTTTTATGATAATCCTACCTATGGTCCAGTTTTATTCAAGCACGGATTTGTATTGAGCCAATTTTATTTGATTTATCTTTGTTATATATGCATAGATATGTATGTCTCATTAGTTATGACTACGTAGGAATAGAATGAATCGACATCTATTTCTCCGCATAATGAATGCAGCAGTGGACCACGATGACTATTTTGTGCAGAAGAGATATGCCGATACAAAAATAAAATCTCAGTAAAGTAGGAAACTAGCCTATACCATTTATCTAGTTGAATAGAATATATTTTCAGTACAATTCAGTAATACAAACCTTTTAGGGAGCAGTCTAACATTGGCGCGTGATTAATTAAGTATTAGGCTATTTTTAAAAAAAATGATCAATATGATCTTTTAAACAACTTTCGTATAGAATTTTTTTTTAAAAACACACTGTTTAGCAGTTTGAGAAGCGTGCCGCGGAACACGAGGGAGAGGGGTTAGAACACTAAGCAAAGAACACAGCCTTAGAAGTCTATTGGAGGGCTAGTTTTGACGAAATTCTCAAAATTTATGTTTTGGGAACCTATTTTGGAGCAATTTTGCTATATATTGTCGACAAATTTTCTATTAAAAATTTGACATATGTAATTACAGCATAATTATAGTGTAATTACAATCTAACTTATATGTAACTTTCAAGTAATTTTAAACCATTAGATTTGTTTCAAAATTTGTGCAAGTGAAGGAGAGAAAAAAAGCCCACTAGCACACATATGTGAGATGATTCGTTCATGATTCTGTTTCACCAAAAATAGCATATTACAGAGAGATTTGATATGTTGAACGATTACTGAATTTGTTAAATTTTAAGAAAAAATTGTCGAAAATATATAGTGATCCTTTTGGAGATGCTACCTTCTGCAGACGTAGATACGCAGACGCAACTGTGACCAAGCCGTAACCGGTAACATATGCGTCTGCCTTTGGCCCGGGTGCACGAGGATGACGGGTGACCAAGCCGTAACGGTAACATTATGCGACGCCAGGGGTGGGGGGGGGGGGGGGGGGGGGGCCAAAGGTCGTTCCGGTGCGACCCCACACCCGCCCGGCGGGAGTCCCACACGCCAAAGCCGCAGCCGCAGCCGCAAACTGCGCGCCAACTTCCAAGCAAGCAAAGCAACCCACCCCTCCGCCGCCTCCCCCCTTCCTTTCCTTTCCTTCCTCCGCACTCCACCCCCCCCTCTTCCTTCCCCCACCTCGCCGCCCGCCATGGACGCCAGACCTCGTGCAGCGTTGCCTCGAGGCCGGCGGCCGCGAACCTCCCTCCTCCAACCCCTCCTCCCCTCCCTCCCCCCCACCTCCGCTCCGCCTCCGCCGCCGCGCCTCCTCATCCTCCAGTCCCTCCCCCCACCCACGTGGTAACTCCCCCTCCCACCTCTCGATCCTTCCTCCATTTTGCTGTTCTAATCCGCCCTGTTGCTGGCTTGGACTGGATTCCGTCCCCAGTCCTTCGACCGCGGCTTGCAATTCTACCTCCTCGTCAAGGCGATCCAGGAGCTGCGTGAGCGCAAGGACGGCCTCGTCGTCACCGTCGGCTATCGGGCGGCCACGGCTCCGGCAAGACCAGGTACGGGCCGCTCCCCTTCCTCCCCGCCGCGCGCTAGTTGCTGTTGCTGATTGGTGGTGGTGGTGGTGTTTGCACTTGTGTGCGCGGCGCAAGCCTGGCGGAGAAGTGGCGTCGCCGTGCCTGGGGGTGCGTCGTATCATCTCCATGGAGGGACTACCGCACGGTGGCCGGGGCGACGCACGCAGCGACGTTCGACCGCCATCGACTTCGACGCCCTCGCTCGCAACCTCCAGGTCCGTGCCCGCACGTTCCTTCGATTTTGGGGATTTTTTTTGGAGGGGTGGGGATTGGATGCGTGCAGGGTGCTTGCTTTAATGGCAGGTCACTAGGTCAGAATGGCGTGACAAATGGTGGGCTTGAATGCGCTGTTCCATTGTACTACTACCATTGATAGGGTGGGCTAGTGGTTGTTGTTGGAGAATAGAGTTGATGGATGGATACAAATGGGGGAAGTAGAGTTATTTTCAGAAAGAGAAATGTCCAGCTTCTTGTCTCCGTGCCACTTTATGTTCTAGCCCTCTATACAGCCGGATAATTTGATCGCAGTCCATTTGGTCCAAAACAACAGTTTCTTCTTGATAACTATTGTCAATTGATATCCCTCTGTTAATAATTATTTTTTACCAAGCCAACTTTACATGACATGGTAAAATTATAAAAAAATATGTTAAAAGATGATCAAGTCTAGTGGTTTGATACTATGTAGTTGCAAGGAGTCAAATGATACAGGAATTGGGAAAGTGGGGTAAATGGGTGTTCCTAATCTAGGAGGAGCATTCAATTTGTGCTTCAATTGTGCCCTCTACATCTGGAGGTTGCAGAACAGTTTACATGCACACCAATTGTATTGGAATATTTATTTACCTTTTCTTTTACCATGTTTTCAAAGGGAAAACCGAAATGGTAGCAAAATGCTAGTACGATGACGATGTGTAGGCGTGTAGCTATGCTGGTGATGCTGTTGAGTGTAATTACTGTGTCAAGGTCTGTGCATTCCAATGGAAAGTTGGAATTATAAATAGCTTCTGGAAAAAATGGAGCCTCTACTAGTGAAATCAACTACTAGTCATAATGTCTGGAAGACGTGCAATTGAGTTGCTAGTATGCCTTATTCTCGTCTTACAGCCTTTTCCTGTGTTTAATGCCAAAGCCATTCGAGCTGCATATGCCTGCATAACTGATAATTGTAGGTCCAGTGCTTTTCTATGACACTTTGCAGCGGTGTTCATCATGTTGCACAATTATCGAGTATTTTTGCCGAAATGACGAAAAAAATGCTGCATAAACTTGTTTGGTTCATGGGCCCATGTGCTTGTAGTATTTTAGTCCCTAGAGCCTTTCTTCTGCTATTATTGTTTTGATTTATTACCCTCTGATATTATTTATGTATTTTCAACAATTCTTAAACTGTGTATAAATTCTATTTTTAATGAGGCCTTGAAAAGTTGTCTGAATACATTAGATTTCTAAACAATTGGATAGGTTAATATTGTGATTGCATTGGAAGAGAGAAACAACAACAATAAAGAAAATGTTCATTGTGGAAGTTACTAGTGTGTTCCTCTATGTGTTCAATTGGTCATTCATGCACACGACCATAATGATTAATGAAGAGATCAGTAGTAGTATTGTAATACAATTCAAGTACTTTCTCTTTTGGAAACCAAATAATCCAAATTTGCATGGGTTCTACCCTGTTTATTTTCAAATACATAATGGACCTAATTTCCCACCTCGTAGATTTGCTATGAGGAAATATGCTGGTCATGTGTGATCTGGCATATTTTCTGGGCTTAGAAATGCCCAATCTCTCTGCTATACTGTTGCTGGTTTTAGTGACAATCCAGACGATCGTTTTTGGTCTATAAGGGTTGCTTGCTTTACTCCTTTACCTGCTGCCTGCTGGAATGCACACATTTCTGCTTTCTCCAATGTTCTAAAAGTGTCATGCTTGTTGTTTGTAATTGATGCATCTATTTGGATCAATATCCAGACTCCTTTGGGTAATCTATTTGTACAAAATTTTCTTCATTTGTTTGCCACCTTGACAATTTTCTGCTTATTTAGGTGTATTACAAGTATCCTTACAATCATGTCTGCTGAGCAGGATCTTGTAAAGGGTAAAGATACATTGATGCCATTGGTTGATTTTCAAGAGAAGAAACGTACAGGATGGAGGCAACTGAAGATTTCGCCATCTGGAGTGGTGAAATATCTCAGAAATACATGCTATGAACATTTGGCAACCTTAGAATCAGATATCTTTGCTAGTTTGATACAACATATCCTTGTAGGTGATTGTTGATGGTGCTTATGCTCTTCATTCAACACTGAGGTCACTGCTTGATATTCGTGTTGCTGTGGTAAAAATTATAATTGCCCTAAATATTTTTCATTATAGAACAGTTATTTTATCTCCTCAATAATTTCACCCATGAACTTCAGGTTGGTGGTGTTCATTTTAGCCTTCTGTCTAAAGTCCAGCATGATATTGGAGATTCTTGCTCGTTGGACTATCTGATTGATAGCATATTTCCCTTGTTTAGAAAGCATATTGAGCCAGACTTGCATCATGCTCAAGTATATATCTTCTACCTTTTTTGCCTTTTTATAGTCTGTAGGTACCATTTGATTCTTTTTTATTTGAGTTGCTACTTGCTAGTGCAGATTAGAATTGACAACAGCTTTGTCTGCTCATTCCGAGAACCATACTACAAGCTTAAATGCAAAAACGAGGTCAGCATTGGTTTCCTGTCGGTAGACAACATATTATGTATCTAACTGAAGCTTTGTCTCCATTTCAACTGTGTAAGCTTTATGTTTGTTTCATGGCTGTAGTTTATCTAATGCAACAAGTCAGCAAGCAACCACACTTAATGCAAAATGTGCCAAAGCTTTGAACAGGGATATATGATTTGTAGTTTCTTGAAATCTACATTTATATTTGTTTGAAATGGAAGCATGTGTTTTTATTATTTGAAATAGCTCCAAAATGTATGAGGTCACTTCGTGTCAGCATAGTTTGCCCCAGAAATTAGCGTTGAATGAGGCTCTATTTTACTTTATTTTAGTTTTTAGTATTCCAACAAAGGAGGTTCTGCATAAGAGTTGACAATCAAGATATGCTGTTACTAATGCTTGTTTTTTGCACCGACTATTTTCACCTTCTTTTCTTCTTTAACTTTTCTTATGTCTTTGTAGTTACCAGATGGACATAATTTGTATTTTTTTAATCAAAATGAAGGAGAAACTGAGAAGTGAGTCATATATATCACTTAATACATTTCTTCATGAATGTTCATATATACTTCTAGATCTGATTGGTTGATATTCAATCCCCTTATACTTTTATCAAGCTTATGTGTGTGGATATGTCCATTTTCATTTTTTTTTGTGGGGAATATGCCCCTTCAATTTGTGATAGTTTCTTTCTTATGTATTTTCAGCTTTATTGAGATGTACCTTAGGCCACCTTTTGCTTCCGAGGAAATAAAAATTGATGATTGGATTAAAGTTAGGCAATGTGGAATAAGATATTACTTGTCTCTTGGGGATCAGAGGATTGTGGACAAATACTTTATTATCCGTCCAAAAGCTGAGTTTGAGGTACACAAGTGATCTTATTATCTTGAAATTTGGGGTTTTACATACAAGTGTAATGTTTGGACGTAACCAAAAACAATAAGGGTGTGCTGATGTGTTTTGCATATGTACTTTTAGTTTCCTTGCATTTCTGCTACTACATATTCATTGACTACAGTACAATTCTTACTCCATGTTGCTTTTACCTCCTTAAATATCAATATTTTTTATATTCTGATACTTTGGGGATAAATCAGCTACTATTGCATAATGTAAATAAACCTATTCGACTTTTCATCATCATGAATCCATTTGTTTCTGATCTATCATCTATGAAATTCTTAAAACTAATCCTATACTGATGATAGCGTGTAGGATCGAATAATTTTGCTGCATTGGTAGTTGAAGTGCAGAACCATGCAGTTTATTTCTGTTAACAAGCAAAAACTGGTAGACAATTCTTTGGTTATGTAATGAAGCTGAAGTACTGCTGGAAACACAAATTACAGGGCCAAATTCCTGGTGTTCATTGTTGTAGATCCTTTTCAATTTCCCTAGAAATCAATGCATTTAATCTGTATCTTATGGGGCTTGATGTTACCAGTTGAGCTCATTGCATTTGAAACAAAAGATCATACACACAAGACTGTAAGATGAAATCTGAATATTAGTGTTCTATTGGAGTCAAGTTTGTGCTAGATGTCCCTTTTCCATGGAGGCTGGGTGGGGATCATCTTCTGATAATGTCACTTGGGATGTACTACCTCAGTACCTCCGTCCCGAAATGTTGCTATTTCTAGCTATTCACTTGGCCAGGTGCATATCTAGAAATAGGTACATTTTGGGATGGAGGTAACCTTGTGCTACACAAAAAGTACAATACTGACAGGTTTAAGTTTCTGACCTGCTTCATATATTTGAATTTGTCTCAGGTTGGACGTACAACTCTGGGAGGATTGTTGGCCTTAGGATATAGTGTTGTTGTTAGCTTCAAACGTACATGCACATCTGTCAGCAGAGATCAGTTATTAATTGCAGCAGAGACTATTGACACCCTAAATGAAACATTTCTGGTGCTAAAAGGTCCAAGTAGGAAGGTATACACTTTCGGATAGCACATATTTACCTATATGTTGTGGCAAGGGTCAAATTTTTATGATGACCCAGTTCTCTGTCTTGTTCTTTAGTTTACTCTGCAATATTTAAACTGTTAAATTTAGTTTCTAAGTTAACTGAACGTTGTCTCCAGTTCCTGTAATTGTTAACTCTATCTCCTCGTCATTGTAATATGCATATGCACACTTTTCTATTGTACCAAAAGATATTGTTTTGCTATTGCAATGATGCAAACTGTTGATTTCCAAGGATGTGGATGAAGTTTTCATAAACAACTTTGGTTACTTCTGGCTTCTATTGAATGTGCACTAACGGATCAGTGTTCCTCATTTTATTTTCACCTTTTCATATAAAGCATATTGCAGACTGAGGTGTACCAGATCACCCTTCTGCGACATTGATTAGAAGAATTGTCTTCAATTCATTCAATTCATTAGCATACAATGGAGTTATGGGTTTTAGTGACAATCCAGACGATCGTTTTTGGTCTATAAGGGTTGCTTGCTTTACTCCTTTACCTGCTGCCTGCTGGAATGCACACATTTCTGCTTTCTCCAATGTTCTAAAAGTGTCATGCTTGTTGTTTGTATTTGATGCATCTATTTGGATCAATATCCAGACTCCTTTGGGTAATCTAGTTGTACAAAATTTTCTTCATTTGTTTGCCACCTTGACAATTTTCTGCTTATTTAGGTGTATTACAAGTATCCTTACAATCATGTCTGCTGAGCAGGATCTTGTAAAGGGTAAAGATACATTGATGCCATTGGTTGATTTTCAAGAGAAGAAACGTACAGGATGGAGGCAACTGAAGATTTCGCCATCTGGAGTGGTGAAATATCTCAGAAATACATGCTATGAACATTTGGCAACCTTAGAATCAGATATCTTTGCTAGTTTGATACAACATATCCTTGTAGGTGATTGTTGATGGTGCTTATGCTCTTCATTCAACACTGAGGTCACTGCTTGATATTCGTGTTGCTGTGGTAAAAATTATAATTGCCCTAAATATTTTTCATTATAGAACAGTTATTTTATCTCCTCAATAATTTCACCCATGAACTTCAGGTTGGTGGTGTTCATTTTAGCCTTCTGTCTAAAGTCCAGCATGATATTGGAGATTCTTGCTCGTTGGACTATCTGATTGATAGCATATTTCCCTTGTTTAGAAAACATATTGAGCCAGACTTGCATCATGCTCAAGTATACATCTTGTACCTTTTTTGCCTTTTTATAGTCTGTAGGTACCATTTGATTCTTTTTTATTTGAGTTGCTACTTGCTAGTGCAGATTAGAATTGACAACAGCTTTGTCTGCTCATTCCGAGAACCATACTACAAGCTTAAATGCAAAAACGAGGTCAGCATTGGTTTCCTGTCGGTAGACAACATATTATGTATCTAACTGAAGCTTTGTCTCCTTTTCAACTGTGTAAGCTTTATGTTTGTTTCATGGCTGTAGTTTATCTAATGCAACAAGTCAGCAAGCAACCACACTTAATGCAAAATGTGCCAAAGCTTTGAACAGGGATATATGATTTGTAGTTTCTTGAAATCTACATTTATATTTGTTTGAAATGGAAGCATGTGTTTTTATTATTTGAAATAGCTCCAAAATGTATGAGGTCACTTCGTGTCAGCATAGTTTGCCCCAGAAATTAGCGTTGAATGAGGCTCTATTTTACTTTATTTAGTTTTTAGTATTCCAACAAAGGAGGTTCTGCATAAGAGTTGACAATCAAGATATGCTGTTACTAATGCTTGTTTTTTGCACCGACTATTTTCACCTTCTTTTCTTCTTTAACTTTTCTTATGTCTTTGTAGTTACCAGATGGACATAATTTGTATTTTTTTAATCAAAATGAAGGAGAAACTGAGAAGTGAGTCATATATATCACTTAATACATTTCTTCATGAGTTCATATATACTTCTAGATCTGATTGGTTGATATTCAATCCCCTTATACTTTTATCAAGCTTATGTGTGTGGATATGTCCATTTTCATTTTTTTTTGTGGGGAATATGCCCCTTCAATTTGTGATAGTTTCTTTCTTATGTATTTTCAGCTTTATTGAGATGTACCTTAGGCCACCTTTTGCTTCCGAGGAAATAAAAATTGATGATTGGATTAAAGTTAGGCAATGTGGAATAAGATATTACTTGTCTCTTGGGGATCAGAGGATTGTGGACAAATACTTTATTATCCGTCCAAAAGCTGAGTTTGAGGTACACAAGTGATCTTATTATCTTGAAATTTGGGGTTTTACATACAAGTGTAATGTTTGGACGTAACCAAAAACAATAAGGGTGTGCTGATGTGTTTTGCATATGTACTTTTAGTTTCCTTGCATTTCTGCTACTACATATTCATTGACTACAGTACAATTCTTACTCCATGTTGCTTTTACCTCCTTAAATATCAATATTTTTTATATTCTGATACTTTGGGGATAAATCAGCTACTATTGCATAATGTAAATAAACCTATTCGACTTTTCATCATCATGAATCCATTTGTTTCTGATCTATCATCTATGAAATTCTTAAAACTAATCCTATACTGATGATAGCGTGTAGGATCGAATAATTTTGCTGCATTGGTAGTTGAAGTGCAGAACCATGCAGTTTATTTCTGTTAACAAGCAAAAACTGGTAGACAATTCTTTGGTTATGTAATGAAGCTGAAGTACTGCTGGAAACACAAATTACAGGGCCAAATTCCTGGTGTTCATTGTTGTAGATCCTTTTCAATTTCCCTAGAAATCAATGCATTTAATCTGTATCTTATGGGGCTTGATGTTACCAGTTGAGCTCATTGCATTTGAAACAAAAGATCATACACACAAGACTGTAAGATGAAATCTGAATATTAGTGTTCTATTGGAGTCAAGTTTGTGCTAGATGTCCCTTTTCCATGGAGGCTGGGTGGGGATCATCTTCTGATAATGTCACTTGGGATGTACTACCTCAGTACCTCCGTCCCGAAATGTTGCTATTTCTAGCTATTCACTTGGCCAGGTGCATATCTAGAAATAGGTACATTTTGGAATGGAGGTAACCTTGTGCTACACAAAAAGTACAATACTGACAGGTTTAAGTTTCTGACCTGCTTCGTATATTTGAATTTGTCTCAGGTTGGACGTACAACTCTGGGAGGATTGTTGGCCTTAGGATATAGTGTTGTTGTTAGCTTCAAACGTACATGCACATCTGTCAGCAGAGATCAGTTATTAATTGCAGCAGAGACTATTGACACCCTAAATGAAACATTTCTGGTGCTAAAAGGTCCAAGTAGGAAGGTATACACTTTCGGATAGCACATATTTACCTATATGTTGTGGCAAGGGTCAAATTTTTATGATGACCCAGTTCTCTGTCTTGTTCTTTAGTTTACTCTGCAATATTTAAACTGTTAAATTTAGTTTCTAAGTTAACTGAACGTTGTCTCCAGTTCCTGTAATTGTTAACTCTATCTCCTCGTCATTGTAATATGCATATGCACACTTTTCTATTGTACCAAAAGATATTGTTTTGCTATTGCAATGATGCAAACTGTTGATTTCCAAGGATGTGGATGAAGTTTTCATAAACAACTTTGGTTACTTCTGGCTTCTATTGAATGTGCACTAACGGATCAGTGTTCCTCATTTTATTTTCACCTTTTCATATAAAGCATATTGCAGACTGAGGTGTACCAGATCACCCTTCTGCGACATTGATTAGAAGAATTGTCTTCAATTCATTCAATTCATTAGCATACAATGGAGTTATGTAGGTTGCTGGAGTTTTACCAAGAAAATTTTGAAATTGGAGTTGAAATTGTTTTTTTTTTTTAATTCAGTTGAGTTATGTATTTGCAGTGAAATTGACTGATGCATAATCTATATTGATCTTGGTTGATAAGTTTATAGCTATGTAAATTTTCTACCCTTGTCTTTTGAAGTGAATAATATGTTTATGAATTCCAAATGATCTTGTTCTGTTCTCGATAAAACTTCTATGTTGCAACCTTTAGGTTTATTTTGATGTTTGTTGTCATTGAACTTTGGAAAAAAAAAAAGAATATGTAACTGGCTTGCATAATTTAGATTGTTGCAGCAGAAGCTAGAAAGCTCGGTATAAAGGGGCCATGGATTACGAAGTCATACCTTGAAATGATCCTAGAGAGCAAAGGTGCAACATTTTTGTTTTCATGTTTTTTATTTTCAATAATTTCTATCCACTAATAAGTTTCATGTTGGTTGTCAGGGGTCCCACGACTTAATACGCCACCACCAATCTCAAGGAAATTACTGACTGAAAGTCAAGAAAAAAAAATTGTTGCACCAAAGCCAATTCGTGTTTCAACCGATAATGTTGCAAATTTTGATGACTTTGCACAACCATGGACGAGGTCTCCACCCAAAAAGTTTGACCAGGAGCCTGTTATGGGAAAATGGCAGTTCAATCAAGGTTTTAAACTTGTGCTTTCATTTATGATTTTTGCCTTGCATATTCTGTTCTTTAATGCTAAAACAAAGGGCATTTTCTCTTGTCATTGGATATCATGTGCAGCCCATTAGGGCCCATAGAGTGGTCTGCCTCTCTAGGGCTGGTGGTACTGTGCATTAATAGTACCTACTTGGTTAATTTTCGTGCGTGGATAGTTCATGTCAGGTGGTCTTATTAGAGATAAGGTTAGACTTATAAGTTAGTTATTTTCTTAATACTAGGGATAGGTTTCTTTATGGTCAAGCTAACACATCTATATGACGGGGTTTGTATTTTACTCATCAAGCAAGTAATAAACAAGAGTATTTAGTCTTCCCCTTCTCTCCTGCCCTTGTGGCGTGGCTGCCTCAATGGCACCGCTGCCACTTGGGTCCAGGGATACACACCTAGAAATAGGCGCAAGTGCCCTAATCCCAACCATGCCTATTACGGAGTACATTGGAAACCATATTTATTTATTATTTTTTCTGTAGAAAATCCAATGAATATATTCTTACACGTTTGCAGATTCTTCGTCAGGAAGTAACATCCAGTTAGCTCCACTGCCAGACTCCTATGACTTAGATAGGGGTCTTCTCCTATCAGTTCAAGCAATTCAGGTAAATGAAACCACATTCTATTTTTTTCATCACAGTTACGCATTACCGATCTGTAACATATTCCATTAATTGTTGTCTTTCAGGCATTGTTGGAGAACAAAGGATTTCCTGTCATTGTTGGGATTGGTAATAACATCTTTACCGTTAATAAACTAGCAGTAGTTTTGTATTTACTAAGACCAAGCATCTGCTTGCTGTGAATGATAAATAACTAAAACAACTCACTCTACTTTGCTGGGGCAACTTAAAATCATTTAGTCAGACATCTGCACCAGATATCCCTTGTGACAAGTCTCACTTGCAATGACTACCAGTTTCATTAAAGTGATATCAGAGCATCTATATCTCCAAATTTCACATGATCCAGTTTTTAATGTGCTATAATGGTATGCTTGCTGTGCAAAAAAGAGTGCCTGATAGGTTGTGCCTAATCTATTCCTATACACCTGTTATTTTAGGATTAACTTGTATTACAATTCTCTGTGGGTTTGTTGTACCAGTTGCTGGGGCTACATGTCATGCCTTTTTTGTAATATATTTAAGTTATGGGGGGGCAATTGCACGTTTGACCCTGTTTTGAAAGCTAACTACCAGTTTGACTATTTTCTCAACTTTGCTTATTTGACCCCGCTTTTTAAAAATGAACATTAGCTATGATCCTATTCTATCAGGCCAACCTAACGGTGTTAACTTAGGGGCCAAATGCCGTTTATACCCCTGCTCATTTTGAGTATACTCTCTGAGTTTTTATTTATTTGGCTTAGTTTTGTGTACTCGGTGTATGTGATGAAAGTTTGAATAAATTTGACTTGGAATTGACAAATTGTGTGTGAATTTGAGTTAGATTTGATAGACTTAAGCAAAGATGACTGAATTTTAATAAAACTTTGGAAATATATTATCCATCCAATTGCACGCTGAAGAAAGAAAAGCATATATGCTATTTCACATCCAACAATTGCCCCAAGCAAATCACGAAGCTCAAATTTGTGTCGACCCCAAAGCAAAAAAAAAAAAAAAAGTGTGAAATTAATACATGTAAAACAAGAGAGATTATTCAATCAGATCAGCAAAACAAGAGCAAAGCAGCTTCCAGATCTAGTAGAACAAGGTATAGAGAGGAGGTGTGGGTAGAGCAAGAGCGAGCAAGGATGGTGGGCCGCATGAGCGCCTCACGCAGGACCCGTGCCTCCGGCTGAGCCAGGCAAGCGTTGCACGCCTCCGTCCACACGGCCACGCACTCCGTCCACACAGCAAGCGCCGGCCCGCGCGTTTCCCCATCAGCGCCGCACCATCCGCTGCTTATCCACGCACCGCCGCCACCGCCTCTACACGCGCCCGCGCCACTGCTCCTCTTCCCTCTTTGCGCCGGCGTCGCCGCTCCTCCTTCCGCGCGCCGGAGCTGGCCCTCCCTCCCTTCCTCCCTCCACATGGCAGCAGCCGTCGCCGCCCATCCCTCCCTCCACGCGGCAACAGCCGGCGCCAGCTCCGCTGCTCCTCCTGCCATGCGCTGGAGCCGTCCCTCCCTCAGCGCGGCAAAAGCCGGCGCGCTGCTCCTCCCTCAGCGCGGCAAAAGCCGGTGCGCTGCTCCTCCGCGAACAGGCGCTGCCGCCCGTCCGCGCGCCGGCGCTGCCCCTCCCTTCCTCTCTCTGTGCTTCAGGAGCCGCCGCCGCTGCTCCTCCATGCGCTGGCGCCGACTGCCGTCCCTCTCTTTGCTCGCCAGCACCGCTGCTCACCTGCTCCTGGTCCCTCCACGCGCCGGCCAGCCACGCCAATGTGGGATAAAGGTTGGGATGAGGGGTATTTTGGTCAGTTCATGCGAGTAAAATTATTTGTTTTCTTTTTCTAACTGAAACCCTAACGGACTAGTAAAAACAGGGTCAGATGGTGGCTTCGCTTTTGAAAAACAGGGTAAAATGAGCAAACCTGAAAAAGTAGGGTCAATTTGGTAGTTCGGCTTCTAAATAGGGTCAAATAAGCAATTGTCCCTTATTTATGGCGAACAACCATCTATTGTGAAAATGTGTGCTAAAGCAGACAATAAACATAAATGGGCCTTCTGGCAGATTACTGAGCGATTATTTGCGCCCCATCTGTTTTTTTACTAGTCCATGTATGTGAATACAAGAATTCTTCTAAGAATTTTATATTGTATGGAATAGATTGATTCTGTAATAATAATTCTGTTAAACTTGTGCAAAAATGATATGACCCACACATCCAGCAAATTACATTTACTGACTATGCTGTCGCTGTTTAAGTTGATACACTGTTTATTTGTAGGTGGCCCTAGTGGATCAGGCAAGACAAGTTTAGCTCAGAAGATGGCCAATATAATTGGTTGTGAAGTTATAAGCTTGGAGAGTTATTATAAGCCTGAACAAGTGAGGGATTATAAATATGATGAGTATAGCTCATTGGATATAGGTTTGCTTACTAAGGTGATTCCTTTTTTTATTGATTCCTTTTCTGTATTATCATGTGAATTACAAATTCCTGTGCATAACTACTAGAATCTTAAATATTTCAAGCATGCTTCCAAATTTCTATCTTGTTCTAAAAGTCGATGCAAGGCGCCGCCTAGGCACTTGGTAGCTGCCACGATTAGGCATTAGATAGTGCATTAGGAGGCTAACCTACTTTGGGCGCTATTGTGTTGCTATTTTTCTCTATGTAATGTGCTTAATAATTTCTTGGATTCTACGATTGGTCTGTCCTAGGCGCCCGCTAGTCACTAGGCACCAGCTCTGCTGACCCTCTAGCACCTAGCGCCTTCTTGAACCATGTTTCTATCTATGTGAGATCACTTGAATTTAGGGTTCAAAATCTGGTGGTGAACAATCACATTACCAGATAATTCTTGAATTTACAAAACTGATTTTAGTTCAACAGAGACAGAAAATTATTATGTGACATTAATTTGCCGGAAATATGTATTGGTTATATTAAGCATTCAATAGTGGTGATAAAATTATTCTTACTCCACAGCATTTTGCATGCTGCCTTTTCTTTTCTGGGATCATATGGTTGGGTTCTATAGTGCCTGTTAAATGACGATTCTCTTATCGCCCCGCAGAACATTATGGAGATCAGAAAGAATCACAAAGCAGAAGTTCCTTGCTTTGACTTTGAGAAGTGCAAAAGAAAGAAATTCGAGGAGCTTCAAGTCTCTGAGGAATGTGGAGTGGTAAAATACATAACCATCTTTCTCTTTCATATTTTCATTGACATACATTTTGTTATGGTTCAGAAGGGACCCAGTATTTTTCATTTCTGGGTAATATTCTTGGTTTGGTAACTACCATGTCACATATGGAGGGGGGTTATTTTTATACTACAATATTCGTTGTTGCTTAAGAAGCTGTAATCCCACATGATGTAATACATACTATGTTACTTTAAGATACATTTGACTATTCATCTTATTCAAAAAAATGTATGTAATTATTATTTATTTTATTGTGACTTGATTTATCGTTAAATGTTCTTTAAGCATGACTTAAATTTTTAATATTTGCACAAAAAAATTGAACAAGACGAATGATCAAACGTTAGTCAAAAAGTCAACGGCATCATATATTAAAAAACGGAGGTAGTAGTATTCATATCTGTTGAATTGTTGAAAGAAAAAGTTTATTCAATGAAAGTTCTGGTATGCTTTTGGAATAGTGACACTCTTGTATATGAATAAATTTATTATGTATGTTAGGGTCGACGGAATAATATTTATTTGCATTGGAATAATTTTCACCACTTTTTTTTGAGTGTTCTCATGTTCTCATACTTGTTGGGATTAGGACATTGTTGAGTGTTCTCATACTTACTGGGATTAGGAGTCAGATCAGGACATTGTTGTTCCCAGTTGCACAGAATTTGAACAGCTAATATTTTTCTGATTTGAAGCTGCTTTATGATAATGCCTACTTTTTCCCCATATTTCTCATTTCATAATTGTAATATTTTTACAGAAGTTAGTTAACATTATGATGATGCCAGCGGATTTCCTGTTTTTGCAATTGTCATTGGTTCTGTAACCACTAACTTCTAAAACGTTTGTTTACTTGATTGAAGATTCTTATAGAGGTTGATAGTCTACAAGGTGAGACAAATCCGTATCTTCAGATTAAAGGAACGAACAAGGAAATAGTTTCCTCTGCTGCATCTGCACTCAGCTTAGATGATTCATACACGACAAAGGTCTCCTAGAAAATCCTAGCTAGTTAAATTGATTAATTTGCACACACATTATTGCATATCAGTTTCATGATTTTATTCTTCTCTGCAGAGCTATCTTCAAATTATTCTGGAGAGTTTGCCAGCAGATGAAAATGTTCATACTGGTATTCATAACCAACAAGCTGCTAGGCTACAAGAACTTGTTGAGTTTATCCAGTCACAAGTATGTTAATTCAAACCAACTAGTTGTAAATACTACTGTTACATTATGGGATATTTTTTATGGCTATGATTTAGGGTAGTCAGAACATAAGTATTTGTTCTTTACAACTGTTTGTGGGAGAACATACTAGCAAATTGCCTTTTGTGTTGGACGCGGTTATGTTTCGTAGTGTGGTCACCTGGTCGGTGGTTTAAAATAGGCCATTGAGCATGGTTGCTTGATTGGTTCAAGTCCATGTAGCATGCTTATCCATACATTATTTACCAAACATCAGACAGTTAACAGATGATTTTCCAAAGGCTGTATCATGTTTAACTGTAGCTATTTTCATCTAAAAAAATGTCTATTGGTCCTTTAAAAGAAGTTAGTGTCAGTGGTAGTATCTTCCTCTCCACATCTTATACACTTATTTTTATGAATTCAATGTTACTTTTATTGTATGCAGTAAATATCTCCATCAGCTATGTATGAGTATGTGCATGTATGCTATGACGTGCACCTTCCTATATCAAAAAGTTATGTTACTTTTAATCATTTCATGTATGTTGTAAATGATTCCATCAGCTGTGTGACTGCATGTCATGCGCTAGTTTTGATTTGAGGATTCTAGTTACTTCGTTTTGTTTAGTTTACAACTTGTAGTATACTTATTCGAGATTTTCCTCGTCGGAACTGTAATAGCAGATGTGTTTGTATGATCAGATTCTATGACTAATTAGCTATTGTTCTTTCTTAACTTTATTCTCATATATTGAATAATTCGGTGGTGCAGGGAGGTAGCTTCAATTCAGATTTATCTTCACCTACAAGAGAAGTTTCTTCTACAGATAGTGTGCTTGATGATGTGCAATCTAGGTTAAGGAGGCTTGAGAGATGGAATACAATTAATATGGTAATTTCTCTTTATTTTCAGATACTGTTCAAGACCCATATTCTTTCTCAACTGCCTTAAGATTTAATTCAGTTTGCATGCGTTGGCATAATGTTCGATTAAACAATTAAATATTGCATATCATGGTTCATCAGTTAAAACCCCTTGTGTTCTGCAGGTTTTATGGACTATATTACTGTCTGCTCTTGTTGGATACTCACTCTTCCAGAAAAAGACGACGCTAAGGCGCTGACAATTCATACATTTGACCCCAACTTGACCTCACTAGTGCTGCTTTCAGCACTAATCCTAATAAGGTTTGTTTTCACGCAATACCTGTGACCGGTCTTTCAGAAAATGTGCTGTCGACATTTACTTTGATCATTTTCAGGACTTTTCGCTCTTTGATGCGATGTGATGAGAAGAATCCTCTTGAGTTAGCAGGGGGACTGACTTGTTCAATCATGCATACTACAGGTAACCGCAGTTTTAGTTGCAAGTTACTAACGAAAAAGAAAAGATGTATATGATACAGTTGAATGTTTGCTACAAAGTCTATTCTTGGGAGGGTACCGGTTTCTACTGAGCTTTGATTTGTTGAGTCCCATGCCACAGTTTTCAGAATGGACTTGTATCGATACGAGTACCACATGGTTAATTGGCGATGGAAAAACGGATGGGATATGTTGCGTCCGTAGGAACCAGGATCCTCTAACTTATTACCCTCTGACTTAACTATAACTTCAAGTGACTGATATATGAGCCTCAGTTCGTGGGAGAGGCTCATATATCAACATGAGAGGAAAAAATATATCATAGGAGCTTCTTGTGGCGTGGCGTCTGTATGCGGCGTTGTACAAGTCTTGCTCAGTTTTCATCGTGAGTCATTCGTGTATATAGTTAATTATCACCAAGCTCGTCGGTCCTTTTCTGCGTGGCCCAACTATACGGAAATAATGTAGGGCTTGTTCACTTTGATGCAAAAATTTTGGCAGGATTTCTTATATAGTAACTAAAATTTGGCAGCAAACTAAATGTAGCTATTTTTTTTTTGACAACTTTACTAAAATTTTGGTAAGTTTTTTTCGCATCAAAGTGAACAGGCCCGTAAATCCATTCGCAGCCTAGTACCGCAAAGGCACCCATGGCGCAACAGTGCTAGCTAGTTCAACTAACTATACATGATAGCAAGTTAGCAACTGCAGTGGAAAGGAATAAGTTCACTTTAGGTCCCTCAATTGTTGAGTCTAAAATTCATCTTGCACCGTAAAACTAGATATGACACACCCTTCCCAAGTCGGTTTGGATGATGGTTTCTGCTAATGTGGTGCTGACAAAATTCAGAAATATTGTGGAACTCACATGTCAGTGAGTCGGTTACCCTCTCTCTTTGCCATCTTCTCTCCCTTCCTCTTCTCTCGCATCGTCGGCGTCGTCTGTGGCGACAATGGATGGCGTAACCATGGTGCTAGGTCGGTGTACAACATGAGCAGGTGCCACCTCGCTGCATCCAGGGTGGCTCCGCCACGACCACTCGCTCCTCCTCCCCAATCCCGCACCTGTGTCACCGTAGCGTACCTGGACGATGTGGCCATCGCTCATGGTGGTGACCAGGAACCGGCCGCCATCGGCGTCCCACCTGACGCCATCGTGGCCCACATAAGATGGTGGTGGCACTGAATGCCAGCGATGTCGACGCCTAGCATGGCGGCGGCCTCTGATGAGCACCTGGAGATGATGAGAAGACGACGACAAGCACATTGGTGAACAATGCGTCCATCACACTGGTGAATACAATACGTCCAGTGATGGACGAAGACAGTCGACAGTGAGGAAGAAGCGGCGAACGACTCGGGCTTACCACACGCATTGTCGATGCTCTAGCGGTACCTCAGGAGGGGCGAGGCGGGAGGAGAGTCCTAGGAGCGTGGGGCGCTGGCGGCGGCGGCGCTTTCACGACCAATTATCGCAGGCAAGGCAGTCGCCACCACAAATCCACAATCGAACAGCAGAACCCTAAACGGCACAAGATAGAGGGGAAGAACGTAAACGACAACAATAGGAACAAAATAGTTCAAAATAATCTCTCTAAAAGAAAAATCTTAATACCGTAAAAACGGACTTGTCCTCGTTCACCTACGTACAAGAGAAACCAAACCTGGTCTCAACCCATCTCTAATCATATGTGGACAAGAAATGTTACAGAGTCATCCTAAAAGCAAGAAATGCGTTGTGCGAAAAAAAAAAAAAGAGGGCAAGATAACGGACCTGCACCCGCTCCACCCGACGGGTGACACTTTTGCCCGCTAAGAGACCCATGGGGACAAAAACTGAACCACAAACAGCCCCTAATAGAGTAATTACCTGTCGGGTTCCGGGTTTCGGGGCCCATCGCCATCTCTAATTTACCCCAACTAACGGCAGCAAATATATTCAATAAAACCAGTGAAATACAGAGAGAGAGAGAGAGAGAGAGCGTGCGCATTATACAATTTGTTAACAGCTTTGTCATTGATCTTTGATCGAAGTCTCTACAAGTAACAACAATATATATTACTCCCTCCGTCCAGATATATAAGGTATTATTGCCTAAAATAGCATAAATTAAGAAAGAGCAAGTAGTACAACTATGAAGTTTGAAAAAGCATCTTTGGCACAATAAACAAAGTAGTACTGGTAAGTAGTACTTTCAAGTACATTCTTTGTAATTTTTTAAGTTTTTGGCATGGATGGTAATCCCTCCGTCAAAAAAAAATGAATTTACTGGATGTGACATATTCTAGTATAACGAATCTGGACAAATGTATACTAGGACGTGTCACATCCAGTACTGAGTTGGTTTTTTTTTTGGGACGGAGGGAGAATGGAGGAGTAGTAGTAATATCATACGTTCTCAGTATTTTTTTTTTTTTTACTTCCGACAGCAATTGATTGATGGGTGGCTGGCAGTCCACTATGGGTGTGTTTAGTTTCACGCCAAAATTGGAAGTTTAATTAAAATTAGAAGTTCGAAAAAAAAAATTGAAAGTCTATGTGTGTAGGAAAGTTTTGATGTGATATAAAAGTTAGAAGTTTGAAGAAAAAGTTGGGAACTAAACCAGGCCTATATTTGTGGGCATAGCTAGGGGCAAAATCCCCTATACTTTTAGACAGAGGGAGTAAATTTTAGTTAGTTACATGCTTCGAGGCCAAAAGGCTTTTAACTCATAATATTACGCCGATTGATGAACCCTAAAATTAATTATATGCAGGTTAGATTTTGACTTAGTCTAAGCTAGATGTGGATATATATAAAAGTTTGGGTTATCCAAAGTGACACAAAGGTAAAAATTACCTTAGTACAAAGTAGACATATTAGATAAAAAATGGTCGTAGCTGAAATTTTAGTAACAAAAGTTGACCCAAACCATAATTCACTATATATATATTTAAATAAGGGGTATTATTCATACTTCTTTGAAACAGAGGAGTGGTGGTGGTTTTGCCACCCCCAACCTCACCAACTGCCTACTATTTGCTATACTATTTTTAAATGTTGGTAATAGTGGTGATACTGAATCTATCACCATCACATGTTTCACCTTTGTATGGACCCTACAATGTTGGTGAAACTTTTTTGCTTCTCCTATGATTAATCAAACAGAAATAGCTCTATGCCTCTACTCTAGCTAATTCAGTAAGCATCAAAAACTCATGGTGAAGTATTGGCTTGATAGGTAGATAGTTTTAGGATTTAAAAATGAATGCAAAAGTTTATTTTCTAAAAATTCCGTTGTAACGCACGAGCAAATCAGCTAGTAACATACGGGGTTAGAGAGCTTACATGTGGTGAAATTGTGGGTAATAAACAGAATGCATCACATCGTGGAGATGGTTAACAACTAGCAATATAAACTTACTACCATCTATTAGCACTTTATGTTTGGTCCCATCTATTTTTTAATTGTAGCATGACTCATGTTTGAAGAATTTTTCAGATGGGTCCCACCTTATTACCTACTTTACACATATATATATATTGTGGTGCCTCTCCATCCTACTATTATCACATGGCACGAGTCCACCTTACTACCTAGTTTTACAATAAACATTGAGGATGTCTAAAGAAAAAAAAGTCATGGGACCAAAGAATCGACATGTCAGTAATAAATATATATAAAAAGAAAATAATGGCAACAACATACTAACATTACTTCTCTTTTACATAAAATTTTGTTGCAAAACACAGTGACACACGGATAAAAAAGAGTACACCATAAGTATATAACCTAACATAGAGTTACTTTCTCCGTTTCATAATATAAGTCATTTTAGTATTTCCTACATTCGTATTGATGTTAATGAATCTAGATAGATATATATGTCTAAATTCATTAACATTAGCATGAATATGGAAAATGATAGAATGACTTACATCGTGAAACGGAGGGAGTATTAGCTAGTCATCATTTGTTCTCTTCACCGACCGACCGGTTGGGTCAACCTTTCTATGTACGCTCTTACTACACGATGTCGTCATTATGTGATTAACACAAGAACGCTTGTTCGTCCCTGGCCTACAATGAAAACAGAAACTACAGGACGCAGGTGACTAGCTCTGCGTGTCGCCATGGTCGCGACACCATGTTATTTTCATTACCACAAAACAAGCATTTATATGCATATATATGCCCGCATTTTGCCATTCATCTTCCACCTCTCGCCGCCAAGCAGCTTCAACAACAGCAGAAGGGCAGACGTGAGAACGATATATACATATATCCAACATGCAGAGGAAGCCGAGCGGCGGCGGCGGCGGCGGCGGCAGCGGCATGTGCGACCTGCCGATGGACTGCGTGGCGCGCATTGCCTCGCTGACGTCTTTTATTTGCTTGCAGGAATAGGGTTGATCTACACCGGCAAGATCAACAACCCACGGAGAGGTGTATCGATCGCTAAGGCGCAACACAACGTCTCGTACGGTTGCAGTCGGATCGTCAACGTTTCTCCCAAATCATAGTTATCACCAGCTCACCGAAAGGTCAGGCCAAACAACAGCCTTGAGTGTCACGAGTGGAACTCAGGGTTCATCATATATTCTCTTGTAAAATAAATTATGTCATGTTGTTTGACCTTAAAACTCTCCGGTTTTAAAATTTTTGATGTCTTAGACAAGTTTTAGATCAAACTTTTATATCTTTGAGTATCAATAACTTTATAAATATTCAGTTTAAGGGCACTAGAACAACATATATATTTGTCTTGGTAGTACTATATAAAAATAAAAATGTATTTATTTATTGTATATAATATAATAGGAAAACATAGTTAAATATATATTTTAGAAACTATGTCTAGTGTCTTGGGTTGGGAATAGCCTTATGAAACCAGAGGGAGAAAGTACTCTGTACTACTATTGCCTCTTTTTTAGGGCCTGTTTAGATCAATTTGCTGTGGTAAATTTTTTTTGCAAAAGTTTTGGTGGCAAAAGATTTGACATTGAAGTTTTGTTAGTTGGTGTCTAGATGCATGGTAAAGTTTTGCCATTTTACTAGTAAAGACAGATAGAGCACGGCTCCCAACGCATTTTTTTGGCAAAATTTGCTACTCTACACTCCCAAATGACAAATACTAAATTGCCAACTTTTGCTACTAGTGTTTAGATCTATTTTAACAAAAAGTACTCAAAAACATCAAAATTTATGCCATTTTAGAGGAACTAAATAGTGCCTTAATCTCGTTCTATGAAATGTTTAAACTCTGAAGCTCCAAATCTTAACTGACCAATTATAAGTAAAAATAAAGGGGTTGACAGGTAAATATGGAATTAATAGGTTTGTGAAAATATATTAATAGGTGGATACAATATAGTACAAAACTATTTTTATCCATTTGGATTTTATTGAAATTCTATGTAAATTGTAATGATTAAAAGGAAAATTTTCATAGCATATAGTAGTTATGGGTAAGTTTGTCAAGGCTATTATTTAATAACTGTTATTTATTTAAAACTGTATTCAAAATTGTACGTAAAAAAGTATTGAATATTTTTATTTTCAACACATACTTGTGGACAATTATTTTTTCTAGATTAATTTTGTCAAAATTAACCTTAATATTTGTTTTCTATTGATAAAACACAATTACGGAATTGGGAAACTATTCTTGATATGATCTGTTCTTTTAATCTAGGCCTTCGTAATTCATTTCACTGACTGATAGCCACATTGATAGATAGATAGGAAGAATAGCACAACTAAATACATAAATAGATAGATACTCCCTACATTTCATACTATAAGTAGTTTGCTTTTTGTTTCTAGTCAAACTTTATTAAATTTGATCAAGTTTATGAAAAAAATTAGCAACATCTAAAATATCAAAGTAATTTTATTAAATCTAGTATTGGATATATTTTAATAATATGTTTGCTTTGTTTTAGAAATACTACTATATTTTTCTATAAACTTGATCAAACTAAAAAAACTAAAAAAATTAGCTAGAAAGAAAAAAAGTCAAATGACCTGTAATATAAAATGGAGGGAGTAGCAGACTAGTTCATACCAGTTTTGCCTTCACACTAACAGTACTGGGCAATCAGTTCACTGATATCCCTGCTCATTGCACCAGAGCTTTTCGTTGGAGAAGCGTAGTGGTGCCAAGAAATACATGATGCCAGCAAGAGCTCTAGGTTTTGGATGGAGCGGCTATCCCTACGGAGGTCTCGTTTGGATACAAAACCATCCGGATTCCAGGTTTGTAGTTGGTGCAAAAAACCAATGAAGAAATCCCACATTATATGTGTTATTTTTGTAAAGCCAGAAATCTCACATTATATGTGTTATTTTTGCAAGGCTTTACGGAATTAAATTTAGAAATATATTGTTTACCTATTTTTTATTTAAATTGTTCAGGGTGTAATTATTTTGGGAGAAATATATTATCGATATCGCTTCGCGAAAACGAGGACGTGGGCAGTACGTGGCGGCGCGAGACCGAGCGGTCTTGCGCAGCCATACCGCGAGACCGAGCGGTCTCGATGAACCAGCCGGCGATCCCGGACTGCCATGCCAATTCATATGGTTAATTAATTAGTGATTAATTATCATCATAAATCAGGTAATTAATCACTAATTAGACGGCACCGTTGGACAAGAAGTTCGGTCTCGTTGGTTCCTTATGCGAGACCGTTTGGTCTCAGCTGTTTCCTCGCGTGAGACCGTGCGGTCTCGCATCTTCGCCGTGCGAGATCGCCCGCGTCGTTACGCCTACATCATTTTTGCGCAACGGTTATGCGAGGTCGACGGTATATTTCCACCAAAACATTTACATCCCGAATATTTATAAGAAAAAAAACAAATCGACAGTATGTTTTCAAATTTAATTCTGGCTTTATGTATGTGATATCATGTATTACTATCTCCGTCCCAAAATGTAACACCTTTGGCTATGAATCTGGACGCACGGTCATCGAGATTAATAGCTAAAAATGCTTATATTTGGGACGGAGGGAGTACAAAATATCATGCATTTCGTTCTTGAATACTAAGAGTATTATCATCGGTAGAAATGATCTTAAGTGTTGATTTATGAATTCTGCTATCAGTAGATATGGTCCATATTGGTTAGAAAATCTAGATTGGTTCTACTACCACAGAACATTGTAAAACATGTCCTTTTTTTTTTTTGTCATGGGATGTACTCCTTGTTGATTTTTCTCTCCCATAAATAGCAGACAACCCTTCTGACGATTATATGTCCATTATTTTCCCTTCTTTATTTCTAGGTTTTCTGAGGTGGCCATCCTCTCCCACTTGTGTTGGTTGGACATCTATGGTATCTTCAACACAAAGCATCTCTCAAACGGTACATCCTACGGAGCTTATCTTGTGTACAATGTCCAATTCTTGCACACAGAAGATCAAAATGGAGGCTACAAAGAACAAGATGCAACAGCATCTGGGTCATCATCCACCTCCAGCATTTGCAGTCATGAATGCAACCATCTTGTGCCGCAGAAACATCTGCGCTCACTGTTGTTCAACATGGATTATGATGGATCATCATTTGTAAAAACCAACAATAACCAGAAGAAAGAACTGAAATATGTAGGCATTTGTGTAAGAAGTGATGGATGGATGGAGCAGGAAATTAGTACAGAGATATCAGTGGTAAAACAAAACAATGAAGAGAATGGAGACATTTCTATTGAGTTTAGGGGCTTAACCGGATCGCACCAATGCCAAATTATTGTAGAGGGGATCGAAATTAGGCCGAAGAACTAACGGTTCTCTATTGCGATGATCACACGTATATATATATAATTTGTGAAATCAACACGATGCATTATGTATATATTAAGCAATCGATTCATTAATTAATTAATTACCGTGTGCTCTTCGCACGCGTAGCCAAACGGTGCCACCCTTGACTGGCACGTGCCATTGGCCGCCGCCACACGCGACGTCCCGGCGATCGGAGCCGGCCGTGCTGCTGCTGCGACGGCGAGGATAATTGTTGCCAGAGCCTGCAGGAGGCTAATTGGCAGCAAACCGCATCTGTTGCCTCCTCCTGACATTATATTGTTTGTATAGTGACAGTATGTGTGATCAATAAGTAGTATGGTTCGATGTGAAATTAATTTCAGTTTACATTGGTTTCCTGCTGTGATCACCTTTTATATAGCTGGCCGGATGACTAGTATATATTAGGATTAATTCAGTTATGTACGTCCATATGTGTGTTCTATGCATGTATATTATATCGTCTGTCATTTTCTTCTTGGATTAACGTGCGGGCGCTTCATGCGAGATATTATACATACATATGTTTACATTGTGTCACAGTCATATCTCAATCTATAATAAACTACTCCAGCTTGCCGGACGTTTGTTACAATTTATTTTTCTAACTTCTTACATGTTGATTTTTTTTAAAGAAATGGGAAAATAACTATTTCCAATCAATAGAATTAACTAAAATATATGTCAATCAATTCTTTGGCTCTCTTAATAAAACATCAAATTTAGCCATTTTCTTAGTAATTTCCCTCCAGTAAAAAGTATCGCTTTAATTCATGCAAATTTTGACCCCTCCCACATGAGGATATTAAGGTGGACCAGTGATTAGCAGGGAAGTTGCAAAGAAAATAGCAGTTAAAGCAGCTTTTTTATTAGAAACACTCAATTATTGAATGACAATTAATTAATTAATTAATATCAATCAAAACGCAAATCACTAAATCCATATATATTGAATGGCATATGAAATAATCAAACAAACAACTTCGTATATATGTAGTAGATTTTCGTTTCTATTACACGAGACACACATGTATGTAGGTGAGTTAGTAAAGATAGGTGCACGTGAGGGAGATGTCTCAGGATCAAATCCCTAGCTACCATGACAAAAATTATATTTGACTTAGAAAAAGAAGTTACTAGTGGTTGGGGCTTCGTATATACACAGGTAATAATGGGTGCCGGGTACAGAACATCCAACAGAGATGAGTTTTGTGTCGGATTCATTTTCGTACACCGATACCAAGTTACGAACAAGCACTGATGCTATTTTCTGTCGTAGTGACACACCACTATACGGATGCCACTCACACACATACCATGAGAGTGTCTCCCCAACACTTACTCAGATCTAACGGCATATTCTTAGCCTTACTAAAAATTCCTACTGAAATCCCATTCATTTGTGTATAATATTTGTGGAACTGAAATTTGATTTTTGATGGATAATGTCATGCACGCACCTACAACCTCACCACCGCATCAACATGTGTAATCGGTGGACTCCGTCTCTCATATATCGACCTGTGTTTCTCACAGCATGGAGACAAGACAAAAGATTTGATGATTGCAATGAGAACGCTAACCAATCAGGTTCTTGATCATGAGTTCTTGTGCCTGTATTTTATTAGCAAAGAGGTTAACATCATCTTGGTTAGTTACGGCCTTATAGCGTACTCTATTACTGCTGTTATTGCACGCACAAGTATACGTCGAATTGAAGCTTTTTATTCTGAGAAACAGAAGAACGAAAAAACAAATTTCCAGTTAATCTTTTAATTCTACAACTACATCTATCTATCTATCTATCTTCTATCTATCTATCTATTATATACTAAAAGTCCATTAAACTTCCTAGAAACGCTCTCAAGCCGCCACGTACACACCTACAAACGCTCCTAGGTTGCCACATGGCACTATCTAATCTTACCGTCGATTTTCATTTAAATTGGTGGCCCCGATATTTTATGGACCATTAGATTAGATTTGTTATTAAAAAAACTAATACTTTTCTCATGTGTATACGGATGTATTTCGTGTATTTACTGAAATTTATAGTAGGAAAGAAAAGAATAATGAATTAAAAAAGAAAAAAAATCACTTTACCTCCTTTTCTAGTTACCGACTGAAATTTTGATGATTTCACTTGGAATTTCACTAAAGCTGACTGGTTTTTGTGAGCGTATCGGTAAACTCAAGGAATTTGAATTCAAATTTTGGTTTATGAAATTTGTTCGGAATCTACCAGCTTTCCACCGGATTTTGCGAAAACCGTCATTCCACCATAGCCCAAAACAGAAGGCCATCTCAAAATCGTAAACCCTGGCAGGGTTCACAATTCCGATGAAAACCGGTTGAATTCCACGAAAGTAGAAATCGTATGAGATTTCGATGAGTTTCATCCAAATTTAAATTTGAATTGATAAAAAAGAAAAAATCAAATTAAATCTTATAAATAGTATGATATTCGTAGAACCTATTGGGATATAAATTTTCAAAAAAAATTGATGTATTTCATGTATTTGCTGAAATTTACAGTAGGAAGAAAAGAATAACAGATTAAAAAAAGGAAAACAATTTTAGTTTAACTTTTTTAAGTTACTGATTGAAATTTCGATGATTTCGCTCGGAATTTCGACAATACACTGCAGCCTTAAGTAGGCTCAACTAAAACACTCGGTAGGTCCAAATTAAACATTCCAATCTTCAGTAGGCTTGAATAGAACAACACCAAAAGACCCAAACCCAGAAAATCGGTCGATCCTCTCCCAATCCAGCAATCTAGCTTCCTCATTCCTCGATCTCCAAAATCAACACCAGGAACCCTAGCGGCCGCCCAACGCTGTCGCTGCGTGCGTGGCTGCACCTCGTGCTTGCGATCCCACCATCCTACCGCGAGCTCCCGGCGGGGCGGCCTCGGCGCAGCTCGCCCATCACCGTCGGCCTCGCGGATCACGATTCACAAGGTCGCGCCCGGTGCCACACTACACTCATGCGGCTGCTGGCCGTGCATCCTGCCCCCAGTACTTTCTCAAGAATGGTAAAACTACCCTTCATTATAAATTCATTGCTATGCAAATGATTTTCATGGATGAGCACCCTTTGCAGGTAGATCATAAGTGTTCGCGTCTGCAAAATTATTGACCCATATTTTCGCATACGGCTCCTTAAGAGGCCCACATGTAAAAATCTATCTTCGCAGGCATACCTCTTAAGGAGCCTTATGCGAAAATAGGACTACGGACCTCTTAAAGGTCCGCCTAGATGTCTGACTTACCTCCTCATGTCTTTCTTAGCGCTTCAAAATTTTCAAGTCATCCTTGTCCCCTCTTGTCTGTCTCACCTCCTCTTCTCATACTCCTCTCTCTCTCTCTCTCAAATCCCTCTCTCTCCCGGGAGAGAACTTTCTCTCCTCTCTCTCTCCCCAACTCCCCTCCCGGGTGGCAGCGGCCACTGGGCGCACGACGGCGGGCAGCGGTGGACGACAACGGCAGCCATCCCCCGCCTTGGTCCACGCGGATCCAGCCCATATACTTCTCTTTACATAAACAAGCTAGTGGACCAGAACAATGTACGTTACAATATCCGAAATGAGAATATCCGGTCAATTGAACATATATACTCCCTTTAAATGATATTAATGGTGGTGACAGTGAATCTACCATCACCTCATCAAATATGCTTTTTTTTTTTATTTACCAACTACTCTGTCATGTTTTCTACCAACTACTCTATATGCTTTAATGTTATAAAATAATTTCTCTACACAAACGACTCTATCTTATTTTGTTTGTACAATATAACATTTGCAAAAATAAAATTATAAAAAATAATCATAATTTGTTTTAGTCCATAGCAAAAACACATGTGTTTAGCTAGTAAAAGGAAAATGCAACAATGGCAAAGTTCACACTTGGTACCCGTGGGCCGTGGCTAGCTTCTTCTTAGCGATTACCAACGGTCTTCTTGTTGCTGTTTTTTCTTTTAACCAAGCTAGAAGCTACCGCAGTGGACTAGTAGTCTAGTACTGGAGGCCCCCGCAGTCCATGTGCGTAATTTATTCTCACATGAAAAATTGTCTCCTTGACCTGTCTCTCATTTCAATAGTGAAGCTAGAAAAGTTACTATCAAGAGTAATTGAAATGATCAGGGTCGTCCGTCCCGGTGCAAATAATTAAGTCCATTTCCAGTAAAATGTATCAATTTTTATGTTTTCAAGAGTATCACATAAATAATAAGGTATTTAATTGATGATTAAAATATCTTATACAACGTTGTTTCAACTTTGTTGTTTCGTACATAGTACATGCAAGAGATAAATAGTGTTAAAAACAGTGGAGACATAATTTCATCCAGATGAAACTCATTTCATCTCTTACTTCGTTAATTTCTTACAACATCATTAACATTGCTGACATAGTACCCTATTTAATGAGAATAAAACTCCCACTAAAAATAGCCCAAAACAAAATATGAGGCTTTATATTAGCAAGCTAACTTTAAAAAAGTAGTCTATGTGTAATAAGAAGCACCCCCAACCATTCTTGCATAACAGAAACATACTCACATGCTTAAATAGACAGGTGACAGAGTAAACATTTCAAGATAAGGAAACTCACCGACCGACAACAATTTGCTTAATAAATAGGACCTAGAGAGAAGAATAATGTCTGGATGCAGCGATTCATTTTTCCTTACTAAAAAAAATGGAATTTCTAGCTAGAATCTAGATTGCATGTTAACATCGTAGTCATGAGGTGGGCATGGTTATTATTGGACACTTGTCGACTAAAAAACAAACATGTTTTCGCTAGCTGATTCATTGAAGAAGTGTGTATAAGGTTTCTTATGAAAATATGAAGGTATAGCAAGAGAACAGGATATACATGCATGGATTAATTAATTTTATATAGGTTCAAGCTAACCTCCCGGTGGATAATAGCCCTATGCATGTTTATGGGTATTGTTAATTATATGAACATTTCGTGTGCAATTAATATATATTGGCACTAATTCAGTGGGACTCTTGGATCTACAAATTCCTCCTCATGTCGACTCAGTGTGGCTTGTGTGTTCGATGACTTGCGCTGCCTTCTGGATATATATGCTGAAATATGTAGTGAAAACTTAGAAACTTCTGTAGGGTTGGATAAGAAAATGGATGTTTGAAATTTATCCACGCCGTCTTGAATAAAACTTTTACTTCAAGATTTAAACATGAGTACTTTTACTGGCATAAAAACTTCTACTCATGAGATAATGTACGTGGATAAATATCATATGTCTAATTTATCATCCTACGGTAGCTTCTAAATTTTTGCTACATATTTTCCTATGAATTTATATCTTAGTCTTCTTGTTCAAGTAGAACTTAATTAGGGAACCTCTTAGGGTATGATGGAGTGGTTATAGTCATTCTCGATTCAGATAAGACAATCATGTCCTTCTAGATAATTCATTCCATATTTGCTCAAGAGTTTATTTCTTATTTTAGGATTTGTTTTCTTATGAAATTACATACTTCCTCCGTTTACTTTCGATCGTCATATTTCAAAAAAATATATATATCAGATTTTCAAGTTTGATCGTCATATTTGTGTCTGACATCTCGAGTCCTACGTGCTCGTCATTTCAGTTCGCACGTGCAGTTAATTTGCCACCATGCACGGCACGCGTAACTCGGGAGTACTGCAAATTCTCCTTCCTTTCACATATTGCTTCTGCATACTCTCGTTCCTAATCCACCGTGGCAACTATCTGCAACAAACTCTTCTCCATTGCTCCATCCTAATCATCACGGTGATACGTATCCGCCGCCATGACCGGCGAGGAAGCGAACGCTCTATGCGAGCTCCATGGAGATGAGGTTCCATGTTAATTGTGGAGAACTCTTTTACCGGCGACACGAAAGTTCCTGATATGCATGTTATCGTGGACGTCCAAGCGTTGGACGTGACTAAGCTCGAGCTGTTGTTGTGGCTGAGAGTGAGGTGGATGCCACCGTACGCGAGGAAGCTGTGGCCGTGGCTGAGAGGGAGCTCCATGGCGTTGTTGTTGCTGTAGTCGAGAGCAATTGTTTACATCGTCCTTGTTGTACGCGACGAAGCGGTGGCAATCGGCCATGGCCGTGGCCGTGGCCGAGATGGAGGTCAATGGCGCCGCAGTTGCTGTCGCCGAGAGGAACCATGTGATTGCAAAACCAAAACTAGATACGCATCCATCTGTGCCTTCATCTACATCAGCCCACACCATGTCATACTCAAGTTCAGGAGCAGGCCGGCTCATCCCACTCGTCAATGGCATCCCAATATATGGGAGGCTTAAGATTGAGGTCTAACGCTTGTGCTGCCATTGATCATCTATTGCTTCCTTTGGTCGGTGGTAGAGTTAGGGAGGAGAAGAATTGAAAACTAATGTCCTTTCTGCACCCCATTAGGGCCAATGAACCTGTGAAGTTCAATTTTCGAATTTTGCTTTGGCAATATGAGCCCGGGCAATACTCAATCCAATTTTCATCTAGAGCGCTGCCTGCTGGCAATGATGCGAACGATCGAGCGTGGGTGGAGTCACAGCCTTTAGTACGACGTGGGGGCATGGCCGAGGCATGCATGGCCCGTTGGCATGGGAATAGGATGATAAGCACGTTTGCTTTCATTGGTCTTGGTGCTAAGCCCGATCAAAACTTAGGCTGCGTTCATTTGGGTGATAGGGAGTGAGAATGCACGTCGTTTTCCGCGTGCACGTTTTCTAAACTACTAAATGGTGTGTTTTTTGTAAAAATTTTCTATATGAAAGTTGCTTAAAAAAATCATATTAATCCATTTTTGAAATTTAAAATAATTAATACTCAATTAATCATGAGTTAATAGCTCACTTCGTTTTGCGTATTTACCTAATCTTCCCAATCTCCTTCTCCTCAAACACACCCTTAATGGAGAAAGTATATAGAATTATTATTGAGGTATATGCATGTATACAGGTACCAGTGTTCTAAAGGCCTGTTCAGATTATAGCCAAAATAAACCTTATCAAATTTTGGCAATGCCAAAATTTTGGTAAGATGGTAATATTGCTAAAATTTTGGCAAGATTTCTTATGTATTTACCAAATTTGGCAACAAATTAACGTAGACTTTTTTTGACAACTTTGCTAAAAAAATGGTACGGTTAAAAATGGCATGAAACTGAGCAGCCCCTAAATATGGCTCGATGAGGCCTGCAGGTCATATACCAAGTTCTATATGAAATCAAGCCTCATACATATGGCAGAGGTCCTAAGTAGATAATAAAAGAGTCCCAATAAGAAAAGAAAAACAGTCCTACTCGAGCATTACAAATTTACATGGTTTACTTGGATCGTATCTATATTTACCTCCCTAATTCTATTTAGACAATGGAGCATCTAAGGGTGTAAATATAAAACCCTCAGAAGGAGAGAGGACACACCAAGACTAAGACAATACAAGTCAACATAAAGCCACAAAAGTCAACACACATGCCCACACAAGACACAAGACCTATATGATCCACAAGTGCCACAAAAGCCTAGAGAGATCTATAGTCACCTCTCATTCTCGCCGAGTTCTTATTCGAGAAAGTCAATGACTGTTAGCTGTTGACAACATGCTCAAGTTTTACGCCACTAGACCGACAGAGACTAGATTAGATTCCCCATCCCATTGTACTTGTGAGAGATTGATTATATAATGGCAACACCGACTTCGTCAACAGGCGTAGGGCTATTACCCGTCAGTCGGGGGCCCGAACCTATATAAAAATCCATGTCTCACGTCTCTTTGACCGTAATCTCGCATATACCTTAGTTAATTAATTAGCATAACCACGTATTAAAATGTATTAATTGGCTTGGCTTAAAAGATAAAATTTGGACCAACCATTCTATATATGTTAATGTAAGGTCCTCATCAGTGGCAGAGCCAACGACGCCATCAAAGTCCGGATGACTAATAGTGTTTTTCGGTGATCGATTAATCTTTATAGGTGTCGACGGCTATCGACAGTGGAGATGGTATCGGCAGAACCCGCGTAGTCACCCGACCTACCCGAGAAGTGGCTCCGCCATTAGGCCTCATACTTTGGCCTACCAGTTGAAGGTGGTCTAGTGATAACATTGTCCTCAGGACGAACCATCCATCTCCATCCTATTCAATGGGTTTACTAAACCCTCGTAATTATAGGTCCAAATGAGAAGACTAACAAACAGGAGGTTTAATGTTGACGTACGGATCATATAGAACCTCGTTGTATGGATTGAACTTGATCGGCATCCTTCGATTCGAACTTTTATGACTTACTTCTGTTTGAGCAATTGTTGGATGAGTGACCATTGACCAGTTTTCACTCATCCTATAATTGATGTTACAGTATCAGTGTATCATCCATATCTTTCTGCTCCTCAATAACAAAAGGTTAATTAGATTCACGCCATTATATTTTTCATGATTTTGAAATAAATCATTATAATTCATCTATTTAAAAACATGCCACTATATAATTTAACAGGTTTTCGAGATATACTACCGCTTACTCTTTAATACATTGAAAAAGAATTTTGGACAAAATTACCGATTTCTCCTTCCAATCTTCCTCCCAGATTCTCTTGGATCTGCTCGACCCGTCGCTGTGTTGCGGATGGCTGCTGCTTCGCGTGGAGGTGGCAGGGGCCGGTGTTAGGGACACTGGTGGAGAAACCATCTTTGATCGGTCGGCCGAAATCCACAGTAGTCCCGGTTCTACTAAAAACCGGGACTAAAGATCATCTTTAGTCCCAGTTCTAAACCTGTCAGGCCTTGTCAGGACCACCGGGATCTTTACTCCCGGTTGGTGTTATCAACCGGGACTAAAGATCCTAACTTTAGTCCCGGTTGGTGTTATCAACCGGGACTAAAGATCCTAACTTTAGTCCCGGTTGGTGTTATCAACCGGGACTAAAGATCCTAACTTTAGTCCCGGTTGGTGTTATCAACCGGGACTAAAGATCCTAACTTTAGTCCCGGTTGGTGTTATCAACCGGGACTAAAGATCCTAACTTTAGTCCCGGTTGGTGTTATCAACCGGGACTAAAGATCCTAACTTTAGTCCCGGTTGGTGTTATCAACCGGGACTAAAGATCCTAACTTTAGTCCCGGTTGGTGTTATCAACCGGGACTAAAGATCCTAACTTTAGCCCCTAGGAGATGATAAGGTTTTATTTCATTAAAACACCGTAGAGAGTTAAAGGGAGTCAGACATAGTCAACTTACCTTCAGTATTTGATCACTTGAGCGTTGCTCTACTAACGATGCCATCTTACTCGTGAACAGCTGAACTGAAGCGAGGAGCGGCGGAGCCCTGGACGGTGCAGATCGCGAACGGAGTACGGGCGGCTTGGAAGCGACGAATCGGCGGGGACGGGAAGGACGGTGAAGGGAGACCGGCTTCCGAATTCATAGTCCCGGTTTAAAAACCGGAACTAAAGAGAGTTACCAACTGGGAGTATAAATGGTTTCTCCACCAGTGGGAGGATGCGAACGGGTAGCTCATGCATGCCCATGGAGGGTGAATCGCTTAGGGAAGGCCGGGGAGGAGCTAGTTGTGCCCAGGAGGACTTCAGTTGCTTTAATTCTTCTGTGCTGTGGGGTTAACTAGTGGTGGAATAGAATCTACACTAACTAGATGCTTAATCGCAAGAAAATGGCAGGCATCCCTGCTTTGGAAGTGGTAGCGAAATAGCAGCTGGGGGTGGTGGAATGTAAAAAAAAAAAAAAAGATAGTGATTCCACTGCCGCAGCCGTGGATGAGAAAGAATCGATGGACGGTTGGTGGCGATGGGCCGCATGCCAGGGCTTCCGCTGCAGCTCCGGCAATTGCACCCTGTAAGCCTGTAAGGAGGTCGCGCGTGGAGATCCGGGCTACGGTAGACCGCCACCGCCAGATTTCCTGGCCGACTTCGGGTCCCCTCGTTTCAGTAGATAGTACGATGGGCTGATTAGCTACACGTAAAACGAGAAATATGATTAACATATGATTAATTAAGTATTAATATATAAATTTTTGATGAATAATTTTGTTGGCTTTTTTTTAAACAACTTCTTTATAGAGAGTTTTCGCACAAAATATACCGTTTAGCAGTTTGCAAAATGTGCTAACGGAAAACGAGGAGAATATAATCCTATAAGCTGAAACGAGGGCACCCTTCATCTTGCTCATGTGCATCTTTATCCAGCTGCATACCTTCTCCAGCTTCATCAACCCCTGTGCATCGCACCTCCAATGAGGTGGAATGGGATGAATGAAGGAAGTAGAAAGGGCAATCCAGTCCAAAATTTAATTTAAATGCATCGAAGGGTAAGTAGTGACACATTTTAAATACCTATCAAATTATAATGGCATGACACGAAATAGGTAAATTGTAATGGTATATTGCAAAACAGTAAAATTTATAATGGCATGGATCCGATTAACCCTTAAAAATATTAGTTTTTCAAGCAAGATAGGTATAAACCAATTAAGACAGACAAATACTCAACGGGATAGGCTAAGACTGGTGGAGATGGGTGAACGCCGTGGAGAGTGGAGGAAGACTTGTAGATACGTGTGAAGACTAGGGTTTGAAATATCGGTTCGAAATTTCCAAAATTTCGATAATTTCGCGCCCCATCGGCAAGCCCAAATCTCGCCCAAAATTTTTGTTTGTTGCAATTTTTTGTGAATTTGGTCAAATTTTATTCAAAATCATTCAAAATCAGTCTAATTTCGGCCTAAAAATTTCTGAAATTTCGATAATTTCGGTCCCCCAGCAAAAAAAAACTAATTTAGAAATTGAAAACCCTAGTGAAGACTCGTGAGGACTTCGCAGGAGGACTAGCAAGGTGGATGAAGATAAGGTGAGAATTGGGTTAGGTACACTACCAGCAATTTTGAAAGGGCAAAAGATGTGTAGAAGCATTTTAAATGATGTCTTATAAGTTCTTTTGGCAAATTATCTCTTGAAACCAAGAGGTTTTTTATAAAATGTCTATATAAGAAAATAGAGGCACTTTCCAGAGGCATTAAAGTGTGCAGCAAAGAAAATGAATGTGAAAGAGAAATATTGTTATCCCTTGCCAATCCTTAAACACATGACCACTTGAGTAATAATTTTTTTCAATGCACTAATCATCTTAACATCATATCATTACTTATAAATATATGTCTTGCATTAGTTATATCTAGTTGCTTGGAACACGTTGGTATTTGAATAAGTGTCTCTACTTATATTAAAATACCTTAAAACTCCTTTACATATGAGGTGAATTTTAAAGTACCAAACAGACGCCTCTACAACATAAATTTCATAAATATACTTAAAAATGCCTCTAAATTATCTCTAGAGTAAAAATATTCCAAACGATTTTAAAAGTACCTCTGATTTTAAAAGTATCTCTAAGATATGGAATTTCTAATTTTAGTAGCAAATTAAAAACCATTTTTACTAAAGTGACTTTATCTAATGTTTTTGTTGTAGTAGCCGCCTAATGAAACATAGAGTGGATGTTACACTGAAAATATATTATAATTCAAAATATTTTTTTTAAAAAAATATGACTAAGAATTTCATTTTATGTTTACTTTATTCTTATGATTTATCTAGTGTCTTCTTTTCCAAATTTGTCGATCATCTAAAATATTCTCGTTTTCTTCATTTTCACAAATAACTTTGCTGTGTATTTTCAAATCAAACCCGACCATTTGATGAAGGATCGAAGAAAAAAAATGTAGGTGAAGAAAATGTACTTATGGTAAACACATCAACATAGTTTAAACTCCCATTCAGAACGATGGTTATTAACAATAATCTCCAAAATAAATTCACATTCAATTAATTTATTTTTTTAATTACGTACGCTAGCTCCATTAATTAACTCTGTAGTTAAGCCGATCGACAACGGTTTATTTATTGTCGTGATTAATTGCAATTAATGCATTACCACTGTTCTGTATGCAGTTGACACGTACGTCTCCCTGACTAGAACACGAAATCAAGGATCGAGTTCATGAGGGGAGCCGGTCGCCGTCGATCATTTTTCAAGAGACAGGCACGCATGCAGGTCGCTGATCGAAATTAAACCAGCTCTAGCTTCGTGTTTGATCAGTCACTAGTACTAGTTGTGATTAATCCGTCACTAGCTAGTAATTAAGCTTAATTAGTCCTGTGCCCCTGTCAATGCATGTTTGCAAAATTGCAAGCGGATGGATACATGTACTATGCGAGAGAGCGACGCAGATGGATTCAGAGTTTGAGGTGGTATTTTTTCTCTTCTTTCGCACGTACGCTTCCTAAACTTCTAAACAAACTTCTAAACAGTGTATTTTTTAAAAAAACATTTTTATTTATAGAAGTTTTCTTACAAGCAAATAGACTTATTTTCCAAATTTATAATAACTAATACTTAACTAATTATAACTTAATTATAGAAGTTGTCATCTCTTAAGGTCCAAACGAAAGAACAATACAATAACATGCTATAAATCAGCTATAAACACATGTGGGGAAGATAAGTAAGCTATAAACACAAGTGGAGAAGATAAAAATAAGGGAGAAGAGAAGTAGGGTATAGATTTGTGCTAGCTACAACACGGACTCCAAGACACTGTGTGTATGACATGTCGGACCAACTATTAATGATATAGTATATATTTGTAGTTAACTATTATATAAAATGGCTATTAAATTTATTATTGATGTTTTGGAGGTACTAGTTGTGTATATGACATGTGGGACCAATTATTAATGATATAGTATATATTCACTACTGGGAGAAACCATCTTTGGTCGGTTGCCCAAAAACCACGATAGTCCCGGTTGCTTAAATCTGGGACTAAAAAGTATTTTTAGTCCCGGTTTAAAAGCACAATGGGACTATGTGATCTTTAGTCCTAGTTGATTCCATGTCAGGCCGTGCTAGGACGCCCGGGATCTCTAGTTCCGATTGGTAACACTAGGGGTGAAAACGGTCACGGAAATTCCCGATCGACCGGGCGCCATTTCCGTTTAAGGGGTACAGTTTCCGATCGTACCGTTTTAGGCTATTTTTAAATTTTGTTTTTTCTAATTTCTTTCCACATCGTATTAATGTCGATATTGGGTAGTTTAAATGATAAATATGGTCAATTACCGGCCGATCGAGGATCGTTTCCGAAGAGATGCTACCGATTCCGACTGTTTCCGATCGTTTTCACCCCTAGGTAACACCAACCAGGACTAAAGATCCTAAGTTTAGTCCTGGTTGGTAATACCAACCGGGAATAAAAATCAAAACACTCTAGATAATCCTCAG
Source organism: Oryza longistaminata (assembly GCA_009805545.1). Taxonomy (NCBI): domain Eukaryota; kingdom Viridiplantae; phylum Streptophyta; class Magnoliopsida; order Poales; family Poaceae; genus Oryza; species Oryza longistaminata. The sequence continues at coordinate 45,041,150 of CM020178.1, forward strand.
TACTTATCCTCTTCTCTCGTCCTCACAAACTCCTCCTCTCTCCTCTATCTATTTTTCCTCTATCTCCTTATCTCTCTTTCCTCTATCTGTTTTTCCTCTATTTCCTTATCTCAACGCAGGGAGCGGTTGTGAGTGAGCCGAGCACACGAAGAGGAGGACGGGCGGCCGGCGGCGGTCAGGTGCATGAGGAGCAGCGCCGCGGAGGACCGTCCGGCCTCATGCGGCGGCCGGGCGCACGAGGAGGAGGCGGGGCGGCAACCGGGCGGGGTTGGCGGCGAGGCTCGGCTGCCGGGCCGGGGAGGCCAGGAGGATGCAATTTGTTTTTTTTCGGATTTGGGTAATGAATTTGTTGTTGTGAATTTGTGATGTTATTTGACTGTGATGTGAATTGTGAATTTTTGTTTTAGAATTTGGAATGCAACCATTTTTGAGAATTTGTGATGTATGATTTGTTGATTTGAGATGATTTGGGGATTTCACCGCTTTGGGATGATTTGGGAATGGAGTGATATCAATATGCAAGGAGTTTAATAAAAAATAATGGAGAAAAACTAAAAAAAAAAAAACTACCAGCGGGCCTATTTCTACTTTATCGGTTATTTCACCCGGACTAAGATACTAACCAGATAGCTATCTTAGTCCCGGGTTCATAGTCACGGTTTGTATAACCGGGAGTAACAGGGGTTACGAACCGGGGTCTAAAAACACCTTTCTCCACCAATGATTTTTATTAACTATTACTATATGAAATTAGCTATTAGAGCGACTATAAATGATTTTGAAGTTATAGTTGGTATACTACTGGCTCAAAACTGGTCAATTAAACCTAGCAGGTGGTCGTTGATTAATAATGTTTGGAGCATTAGTTTGCCTTAGTTGGGAGAAAGAGGTATGACCAGTAATAAATGGGATTTATTATCTAGCATTTGTATCACACATTCGTCCTCTCTCTTGATTGCTTCCAATCGATCTACCGCTCTAGTAGTGGGCTAGTGGCTGTGTCGCAAGTTGATCGATGGTCCTAGACGTGGGCATTGGGAGGATATTATCATATTGATTGATGATGCGTGCCCATAGCGTGGAGAGAGACATGGCTGGAATCAAACCGGGGGATTGTTAAGGCACCACAGTAACCATGCTTTTTACGTATAATTTTTTTCCCTCGCGGACTTCAAGGGCAAATTTACCGGTTATAGAGGGAGGTTTTTTTCATCGAAGTTTATTTTGTCAGTCTTTGGCTTAGAGATAGTTAGAATACGTATATAAAAGTTTTTATTTATAAATTATTTTTTTAAAAATATATGCGTTTTGGCTTATTCTTGAATAAGCTAAGCGATCAAGACGTAAGAGTGTACATGCCTCGTTAAATTAAGAGAAGAGGATCGGTTCAAAACCGCGAGCACACCAAAATACTGGCTAGCAACCTAATAACTATTACAACACGACTAGCGCTAGGTCAACACATACAGTTTTGTTTCCTTTTACGTTGGTCAACTGACCGTCATTTGTCATCCGGCATCGTTGCACCTATGATCAGGCGACACGGCCGTCGAAAGAAGAACCAAGATGTAATCCGACTTGCAACCGAAGCAAGTTAATTTGGGATCGTACGATCATCATTACGATACATATAATACTACTCCCCTCCATATTTTTTAATGTATGACGCCGTTGACTTTTTATCTAAGTGTTGACCATTCTTTCGTGCCTATTTCAAAAAATTTACAACATTATCATTATTTTAATTTATGGCCGCTCAATCATCATCAAATGTTCTTTAGGCTGATATAAATACTTTCATGATTTGCAACGAAAATTTAAATAAACGAATGGTCAAAACGTTGGTACCGAGTAAAGTCAAAACGACGTCGTAACGTTAAAAATACGGAGGGAGTCATATTGCGTCCCCTACTTCGATCAAACACTATTTGTCGATCATAACACCCGCGGTCTAACCTTTGAGACAATCAACTGCCCAACTTCACAATCACCGCTTCACCTCGATGGTAGGGACTATAGGAGGCTAAACAATCCAAAGCACCGTCAAGCCTATATTTGTCGGTCTCTCTGTGAATCTCTCTCTTGCTGCATCACCCCTTGTAGAAGGAAGTGCCGCGACTGAAAGCTGCTATCAAATCGGCTTCTCCCATTCTTTCTGACGGGTAATACTAGTCTAGAAGCCAGACGTATATATGGCTTTGAGGTGGGAACTTCTCAAAGACGGCAACGGATGCTTAATTCTATCTAATTATGAAGAGTATATTTAATGGTCCAATGGTTATCATGTCAATCGTCCAGAGTCCAAGTAAAGGAAAGGCAGAGAGGCCAAATTAAAATTATATAAAGAATTCAGGGTTTTTTTTTTTTTTAAGAAATTAGAATAAAACTCTCGAAGATTTGGTGGCGAACAGTAGACACTAACTAAACGGATGCCTTCATAGAAGATGGTCACTTTAATGTTATTTGTCCCGATCATTTTATTTGTATTTTCTTTTTTAATCATTTATTATTAGATTTTATTTATCTTTTTTTTTAATAAATTGCCCGATCTCTCCAACATCGATGGCGGATGGCAAAAAAGCTTTTTTGTTTTTTTCCGCGCGGGGCCTTTCTAGTCCTAATTATGGCCAATACAATCACACCGCTTCCCGCTGGAATCTCTCACCCCCTACAGTAGAGAGGCCATGAAAAAGTAGGCTCTTAAAAAAATAAAAAATTTAGAAAGTTAGACCATAAGATGTTTTGGGAAAAAAACATAAGAATGTGTGGCCCCTTCTATCCGCGCTCACCAGATAATAGAGTTTCTTTTTGAGTCCTTTCCCGGCTGCTTTTTGGGCCCTCTACGCTGCACTATCGACGTCGCTACCCCCGCAGCCACCTCCATCCCCACACTCCAGCCGAACTAGACAGTCGATAGCTAAATGGAAAAAGAGCCTAATGTTGGAACGGTCCTGCGGTCGGTGGTATGGTCGAAGGAGTCCTCCTGCTCAATCACTTACGAAGGTCCCTCTGAGCGACTCACTCGGAAGTCCTGGTCAGATAAAGATCTCCTGCGCTGCCCGGCTTCTGAGCCACTGGAGCTGCTGCAGCTGCGGTCACTTTATTAAATTACGACGGCTCCACTGGAAGTAGCCCTGGGCAAAACAACTCCGTTGCATGGGGGCCCTTGACGGGCTGATGCAGGTGCGAAGGAGAGGACACGAGTTGATCCTTATTAGGGATTTTGAACAAAGTCCATGTAAACTTCTACAAATCTTAAACTGCACGCGTGACAACTCCTACAAGGGGGAGGGACAGTGTCTAAGCCACTATGTGGGTGCTCGTAATAATTAAAAAAAAAATCCTAGAAATTATGAGAAAAATAATCATCCTTCGATTCCACTTAATGGTGGCCATATTTTTAATCATTTGATTAGAGACAAAATAAGTAGCGCGGCAAGAAAATGGCACGCATCGGTTTGGGGTTCGGGATGTTTTTTTTTTTTTTTATGGATGCGACTCAGGACGCGCGTGCTAAGCGCTACATGCGGGCGCTGACCAGCAACGCGCCTTCATTCCATAACGAAGAGATGACAATTCTTCCCTGATGTGAGTGGTGTTTTAACTGAAAAGATATATGCATCATACAACTTATTAGTACTAAGTGTAACCGTATACTCTCACTCTCCCTCCTCTCCCATGTAACTCACTCGGTTCCGCAAAGACAAACCTCATGTAGTTCATGCACCATTTCACTACTATAGTCTTTCTTTTTTATAGACCATTTATATCTTCAAGCGCATATTATGGATTAAAGAAACCAGTGGTACTATTTCACCACTCGCACATTTGCTTATTCGCTTATGACTATATTATTAGCCCAAAATTTGAAATTTAACGCTTAAATTTGGAGGTTGATTTTTTGGGGGGGGAGGGGGGGTTCAATTTACAATTGCTGGCCGCCACACACCCCCCACCGATCAGGTGAAGCTTTGCTCTCACAGTGTGATTTCACTAACCAACGATGTAAAGAAAGTATTTACAAAAATATAATTACAAAGAAGGGGCGCACTAAAAAACTATTTCCACGGAAAGGTTGTACCGGCCTAATCAAAAAGAGAAGCATTTCCAAAAGCTGTTTTTGAAACAAATCGCAAATGAGGGCTAACATCTACAGTCATTTGGGAAAGAGTTAAAAGGTAGGATTTAGCCCATAGACAGAATACTTGCACAATGTTGTAGCATTCTAAGAACAAGAAGTAAGACAAGATGGCTTCTTCTGCTGTCATCCTACCTCCCTAGCATCTACAACACACCCATTTTATGTGCAGAGTAACAGCATGTAAAATCCTCATTCTCCCTTGGCACAACGTCGACGATCAAGCATATCTCTCATGTTTATAGTCCCCGAAGGAAACCCATGCAAAGACCTTAACTTCATAACACACACACATGTTTTTTCATATCCAAACAAAAGGTCTCGCGGCTGCACATACATGAAAGTGAGCTTTTGTAGAATCTCTTAGCAGTGTTATTATCAGAATTCCATATATAACTCCATTCATGCCCCCTTGCCCACATGTAAAGACTAAGTTTAGCGACCTTCCTCTCCAGTTTAAGATACTCTCATATGCTTTGACTACTAAGAAGGCAGGTAAAAGTATCCTCCAAGGCCGAGACATAACTTTGCACAGATTCTTTCTGATTCAGAACCATACTATACAAAACTTTAGGGTACTTTATACTTCTGACCATCACCATCCAATGATCCTCCAAAAAAACACTTAAGTCCGAGATTTTATAGAGCACACTGCAATGGTCTCTAAAAATATCAGATAGGACAATTTGTATCCGTCCACCAAAAAGGAGCCTTTGTTCAAAATCATATGGGCGTGCCTTAGTGACATAGTAAGAATTCCATATCAGTTGAACGCCAAGGTCGATCTACTTCCATTATAAAACTTCACTAGATGCTTATCAATAAGGCTGTGTTTTGTATTCTCACATTAACAATGTCCCATCCTTCATTTTTCCTTTGGTCTACAGACCATTCCCCATCGAAGCAAAAGATTTTTTCTGGTGGGAACTTAAATTATTGCCTCTCCACACAGCAATTCTTTCTTGCAGTTTCTGTATTGCTTTTAACAACCATAAAAGCAATTGCAACTGACGTACGTCATATATGCGTTGGGATGGAGATAAAATACAAGTTTGTAAAGTTCGCCTTCCTCCCTGGGCCAGGAAATTTTAAAGAGAAGCTGGTTGTCAGCCATCTCTCAAACTCTATCAACTAACGCCAATGGTGCAACGTCAATTACACACTTGGCCCTTGTTGTTCACATAGGCAACAAAATAGGTAAAGGCATTGTTCCATCAATGGTAAAATCTAAGCAAACCAACAAGAAAGCTCTAAACTCTTATTCTTGTGAAAAGTTCCATCTTGACGACCAGTTGAACTGAAGCAAAAAGTGTTCAAACACAGCATTGAAACCAAAAAAATCGTCACTCCTTTTATGAAGCTTCCTTTAAAGAAGGATTAGGTTCATTCCTGCAGCAGAATATTGAAATTCACGTTACACTCACTGGATATAAATATAAAGAATCCCCTGCATCATGCATCATTGATTGGTCTTAGAATAGATAACCCAGATATAAAGCGCCCCTTTGTTTTTCACCAGCAGTTCTTTAGTGGAACAATCAAATTTTGGCCACAGGCAACGTAGGACTAAAAGGCAAGTTGGAGATAATGGATCTCCCTGTCTTACTCGCTTTATTACACCTTGAACGAATTTCGAGGAACTCCTTGAGTACAACAGGAAGTGTAGCAGAGGAATAAGATCATCTGTACCCATATGTAGCCACGACTACCGAACCCATACTTTCCATATAATAGAGAAAAGAGCAGAATGCTCATCGTGTCAAACACCTTCTCAAGTCTAGCTTTAAGAGTATGATCCTCCTTCTCTGGATTGCTAACACTTGGTGTTGTACTCAAAGACGCATGCTCAAGGTAATGCCTGATTTGGTTCTAACCTTTGAGTAAAATCATTACTGGTACCTGGTTTCATGGACACAAGCTGTCAACATAACCCTTGAAGACGGTCTCCTAACTTGGTTAAGATTTTCAAACTGACCCCTTCAAGAAATTGGTCTGAAGTCCTTACCGGCTGCCCACCAGACCAACCCCGCGTTTTTAGGGAAACTTTCTTGGGCACTAGGGTTAATATAAGAGCGCTTGGATTGCAAACATCAGTATAACCAGCATTGGGAAGTGACGCTGTTAAGCCCTATAAATCTTGAGCATGATATTATTAGGCATTTGGCTTCAAGCAATAACCAGTTGAACCCATCTTGGCCACGACCCATAGGGGCCCAGGGTGCTTTATCAGGAAGGGATTATCTTAATCAGCTCTATCAATTTCCGTTAGGCAAGAGAAAGTATCACCCACTCAAGGACTGGTCCAAAAGTAATCGTAGGAATAGAACCCAACCCAACAAGATTCGAAAAACCACGAGCTCGATTGTGGAGAAAAGTAGAAGGGCATCCCACGACCATTCCTGCTTCTTATAGACTCTAGCAAACAGGAGGACTTTGCCTTTTTTGCTACCATGCAAAGGAAAACCGA
>CM020178.1:45047779-45060212 GCA_009805545.1 Oryza longistaminata
AGGGGATACCACCGTCTATCTCCAATCTAACCGTGTGGCAAGAATTGGCGCGATTTATCCCGGGTAGAAACGAAATCGCACTCGGCGGCGGCTTGGGCGGGAGCGCACGGCGTCGAGCGATGATTTCGTGCGGCGGCGGTCGTCCCGGCTTTGTCGTCGTCAAGATTGGTGCGGCGACGGTGGACTGAAGGCGTCGAACAGGTGATGGCGCAACAAGGCGGTCGGGCACGCGCAGACGGCCCCGAGGCCGACGCGCGGCGGCTTGGCGTGCGGCAAGGTCGGCTGCCAATGCGGCGCGCGCAAGGGGAGGAAGAGGCAAAGAAAGCCACGGTTTTGAGTGGGATGTGGTCCCCTAGGACCAAATCTAAACTTTGCATAAGATTGGGTTGGAGATGGGCTGCTCTAGCTGGGCTGGGCATTTTGTCGAGCACCTAGAGTGCAATGAACAGTAGAATTCAGGAATTTTGAATATTTCCCTAGAAAGATTTGAATTCAAACTATTATTTTGGAAGGTTTTCACTAAAGTTTGGAGTATAGCAAATCCTCACTAATATTAGGATAAACTAAAGAAATAATCTATGATTTGAATTTGAGAGAATTTGCCCAAAATTCACTAGAGTTTAGAATAAAGGAAATAATTAGGGTAACTTGGAAGGGTTCTAGTACTTGAACCAAAATTTTTAAATAAACATGAAATAGATTTTTGAACCAAACACATTTAATCAAAAGCCAGCATGATGCAGTCAAATTTTAGTTTAAAATTTGAGGATGTTACAGTGGGACTAGTTATTAATAGTATAGTAAGCAACTATTGTATGAATTGGCTATTACATTGGTTATAGATAAATTGGAGTTAGTAGTAGGCTATACTATTAAACTTGCTCTTAGAGTGACTATAACAGCAAGTTCAATAGTATAGCCCACTACTAGCTCCAATTCACCTATAGCCAATCTAATAGTCGATTCATACAATAGATGCTTACTGTACTATTAATACCTGGTCCCACCTGTCATACACACACTGCGTCTTGGAGTACGTGCTGCAGCTAGCTACAAATCTGTAGCCTGCTGCTTTTCTCTCTCCTATTTTATCTCTTTAAAATATGTTTATAGCTGGTTTATAGCCTGCTATTGTACCGCTCTAAATGATTTGGAGTTTGTTGGCAACTTTTTGTGACAAGTTGACAAGCACGATCGCAGCACCTCAAGCTTTGCGGTGATCCTAGAGTCGCCAACCACCTCGATCTAGCAAAACACTAAACCTAGATTGGTTTTGATAACTAAACCGGCTAGCGGAGCCGATTTCTAGATAACTACTCGTCTCGTGGGCAAACGGAAGGTTTTCAGGACAAACCTACAAAGAGATGTCGCACTCTCGCAGCGGCGGCGGACGGTTTACGGCGCAAACCGACAAAGATGGACAAACTAAGAGAAAACTAAAAGCAAAATGAAAAGAACGATTCGATTGATTGATAGTAGATTGATTTTTACAATGAACCGGCCTTGTCCCTTATATAGGGGTTGGTCTTGCCCTCTACAGGCCCTAGGTGGGAGCTGACGGCGGCGAATGACGAGGAAGCCCCACCGCTGCCATGGTCCTCTGCTATTTGGGCAGAGAGAGATGGGAGGAGTGGTGGGACCCACGGTTGGCCAGCAAAAATGGCTCTCCAAGTTTGGCGAGTGAGTGATGTGGTTTAGCCAGCCAAATGGCTTAGCCAACCGAATAAAGACGTTGTTGGGGGGTATTTTTTTCTTTCATACCTGCCAAAATTTAGCTTGGAGAGCCATTTAGCCATCTTAGAGGTACTCTGGCTATTAGATTAACTTGCTAGCTCTTAGAGTTAGTAGTGGCTATACTACTCAACTTGCTCTAAACTGGTCAATTAAGCTAGCAGGTGGTCGTTGATTAATAATGTTTGGAGCATTAGTTGCTTAGTTGGGGAGAAGAGGTATGACCAGTAATAAATGGGATTTATTATCAGCATTTGTATCACACATTCGTCTCTCTCTTGATTGCTCCATCGATCTAGCTACTAGTAGTGGGCTAGTGGCTGTGGTCGCAGCTGATCGATGGTCCTAGGCATGGGGGGATATATCATATATGATGATGATGCGTGCCCATAGCGTGGAGAGAGACGTGGATGGATCAACGGGGTGATTGTTAAGGCACCACGTAACCATGCTTTACTATAATTTTTTCCCTCCGGACTTCAGGGCAAATTTACCGGTGCAAGAGGGAGGTTTTTTCATCGAAGTTTATTTTCAGTCTTTGCTTATAGACAGTTAAGAATACGTACATAAAAGTTTTATTTATAAATTATTTTTTAAAAATATGTCGTTTGGCTTATTCCGCGAATAAGCTAAGCGATAAGACGTAATAGTACATGCTCGGTTAATTAAGAGAAAGATCGGTTCAAAACCCCGAGCACACCAAAATTACTACCTAGCAAACCTAATTAACTATTACAACAAGACTAGCAAGGTCAACACATAACGAGTTTGTTTCCTTTTACGTTGGTAATGACCGTCATTTGTCATCCCATCGTTGCACCTATGATCAGGCGACACCGGCCGTCGAAAAGAAGAACCAAGGATGTAATCCGACTTGCACCGAAGCTCAAGTTAATTGGATCTACGTCATCATTACGTACATATATACTACCTCCATATTTTAATGTATGACGCCGTTGACTTTTTATCCAACGTTTGACCATTCGTCTTATTCAAAAAATTTATACAATTATCATTTATTTTATTGTGACTCAATTCATCATCAAATGTTCTTTAGGCATGATATAAATACTTTCATATTTGTATGAAAATTTTGAATAAAACGAATGGTCAAACGTTGGTCGAAAAGTCAACGACGATTAAAATACTGAGGGAGTATATTGCGTCCTATCAACACCACAACTCCAACTTCACAATCACCAGCTTCATCGAGGTAGGACTAGGCTAAACAAGCACCGTCAGTCTATACTTGTCTGTCCTGCATCCCCTTATAGGAAGGAAGTGAGCTTTTGTAGAATCTCTTAGCAGTGTACTTCTCAGAATTCCATATATAACTCCATTCATCCCCCTTGCCCACATGTAGACTAAGTTGAGAGACTTCCTCTTCCAGTTTAAGATACTCTTCATATGCTTGACTACTAAGAGGCAGGTCAAAAGTATCCTCCAAAGGACGAGAACATAACTTTTGCACAGATTCTTTCTGATCTAGAACCATACTATACAAACTAGGGTACTTATACTTCTGACCTCACCATTCCAATGATCCTCCAAAACAAAACACTTAAGTACCAGATTTTGTAGAGCACACTGCAATGTCTCTAAAAATATCATATAGGACAATTGTATCCGTCCACCAAAAGGAGCATTTGTTCAAAATCATATGGGGTGCCTTAGTGACATAGTAAGAATTCCATATCAGTTGAACCCAAGGTAGATATGCTCCATTATAAAACTTCACTAGATGCTTAATCAATAAGGCTGTGTTTTGTATTCTCACATTAACAATGTCCAATCCTCCTTTTTTCCTTTGGTCTACGTACCATCTCCCATGAAGCAAAAGATTTTCTGGTGGAATTTGAATTATTGCCTCTCCACACACAATTCTTTCTTGCAGTTTCTATTGCTTTAATAACCATAAGAAGCAATTGCAATGAGCATGTATAATATGTTGGGATGGAGGATAAAATAGAGTTGATCAAAGTTAGCCTTCCTCCTTGTGGCAAGAAAAGAGAGCTGGTTGTCAGCCATCTCTCAACTCTATCAACTTAACCAATGGCGCAACGTCAATTACTCTTGGCCTTGTTGTTCCCATAGGCAAACCCAAATAAGTAAAAGGCATTGTTCCAATGGTAAATCCAAGCAAACCAGCAAGAAGCTCTACTTTATCTTGTGAAAGGTTAATGGGATATAGGCTTGACTTATGGAAGTTCATCTTGAGACCAGTTGACTGAGCAAAAGTGTTCAAAACAGCTTTGAAACAAAAAATCTCTCTTTATGAAGCTTTAAGAAGGATTAGGGTATCATCTACATATTGAATCACTGGAAAACCCCTGCCATCATGCTCATTGATTGGTTTAGATAATAAACCCATATATAAAGCCTTGTTAACCACTCTTTAGAATAATTTCGCACCAAGGACAAAAGCAATGGAGATAATGGATCTCCCTGTCTTACTTCGCTTTTACACTTGAAAGAATTTCGAGGAACTCCATTGAGTACAACAGAAGTGTAAGCAGAGGAAAAGATCATTTGTACCCATTGTAGCCATTGACTACCGAAACCCATACTTTCCATAATAGAGAAAAGAGCAGAATGCTCAATTGTGTCAAAAACCTTCTCAAAGTCTAGCTTTAAGAGTATGATCTCCTTCTTGGATTGCTAACATTGGTGTATGTACTCAAAAGACCATGCTAGGTAATCCCGAATCGTTCTACCTTTGATAAAGCCATATTGGTTCTCATGGACAAGCTTCTACATAACCCCTTGAAGACGGTCTGCCTCAACTTGGTTAAGATTTTCAAACTGACCCCATTAAAGAAATTGGTCTAAAGTCATTACCCGTTTTTAGGGAAACTTTCTTGGGCACTAGGGTTATATAAGAGCTGTTTGGATTGCAAATCAGTATAACCAGCATGGAAGTGAGCTGTAAGCCTATAAAAATCTTGAGCAATGATATATCAGTATTTCTTTAAGAAATAACCATTGAACCTATCTGGCCCAGGGGCCCAGGTGCTTTATCAGAAGGGATTATCTTAATCAAGCTATCAATTTCCTCGTTAGAGAAAGGATCCACAAGATTGTCCAAAAGTATTGGATCTGGGAATAGACCCAACAAATCAAAACCCATTGTGAGAAAAGTAGAGATCACCATTCCGTTCTTAAAACTCTAGCAAAAGAGACTTGCCTTTTGCTCATGCAAAGAAACAACCTGTCCAGACTGATCACAAATCTGCGAGACGATATTTATTCTAAATCATTCTTTAGCAATGGACTGAAAAAAATTTAGTGTTCTACTCTCCAAGCATCATCATTTGTTTGTAAAATTTAGTGTTCACGTAGTAAATGGAAGTAATCGGGATTGAAACAATATAACCCCAGGGCGATAGATGCCTCTGATGCGTACTAGTATAATATAAGCAACATTGCCCGTTAATTAGGTTGAACTTTCAATACAACTTATCAATTAATAGTTTAATCTTATAGTAGAATATTGAAACGGTATATGAAGGAACGGTATTCGCTATATAGGGGTAAATATAGCGTATTAAAAATCATCCCCAAAATACTCGTCAAAATATTTCTCCAATACCTTGCTAGTTTGAGGATTTCGATCTCTCCACATGCCCGAAAACAAATGAGGTTGTCGCTTCCTTCATGGCAAGACAAAAACATAAACTTAAAAAAAAAAAGTAAACCATAAAGAATGTCTTGGAAAAAGTGTGTGCTACATTATTTTTACAACTGTATCTATTATATATTAAAAGCCTACTAAACTTCCTACAAACTCTCTCAACCTACTAAGTGACACTCCTACAAACACTTCTAAGTCGCTACGTGGCGCTCCAATAAATTAGAAAAAAAATCCTAAAATGTAAGAAGAAAACAAAACATCTATTGTTCGATTTCCACTTAAATCGGTGGGCCTATAATTTTAACCATTAGATTGAAACAAAATAAGTACACGGCAAGAAAAAGGCACGCACTGGTGGTTCTGGATGGTTCTTTTTCTTATGGATGCGACTAGACAGCGCATGTAGCTCTATAGCGCTAACCAGCGACGCACTTCATCCCAAAATAAGAGATACGTTCCTTCCTGATGTTAGTGTGTTTTGCTGAATAAGACATACACACATACACTTATTAGTACCCCCCTCATCCCAAAATGTTTGACGCCGTTGACTTTTTCTAAACATGTTTGACCGTTCATCTTATTCAAAGTAATTATTAATTCTTTTCCTATCATTTGATTTATTGTTAAATATACTTTTATGTATACATATAGTTTTACACATTTCACAAAAGTTTTTGAATAAGACGAACGGTCAAACATGTTTAAAAAAATCAACGGCGTCAAACATTTAGAGAAGGAGGGAGTACTAAGTAGAGCTCACGTTATTTACCCAAAAATAGTACCGTATACTCTCTCTCCCTCATGTACATCATTCAAAAAGAAGACTCAATGTAGGCCCCCTTTGATTCAAAGAAAATTTATAGGAATTTTAGAGGATTTTATTTCTATAGAAATTTTTCCTACAAAACCCTTTGAATTAAAGGAATGAACCCTATGGAATCCTATGAAATTCCTATGGAATGCCTCTTCCCATACAAGTTTTGGAGGAATTTTAACAAGAGGTAGAACCTCATGGAAGAAATCCTTTGAGTCTTTATCTCTCCTCAAATTCCTGTGTTTTTCCTGTGGTCCAATCAAACGGTCATTCCTATGTTTTTCCTGTGTTTTGCAATCCTCTGTTTTACACTTACATTCCAGTCAGAATCCTATGTTTTTTCTATTCCTCCGTTTGTTTATTCCCGTGATTCAAAGGGGCCCGTAGTTCATGCACCATTGCACTACTACTACTAGTATCCATTTTATAAAACTATTTATATCATTTAAACCGAGCATTATTTTAAAGATCCGTTCGAACCATCATACTTCACTCGAACAAACATATCTTTTCGCTTATGCTTATTCTTATCCGCCAAAATTTGAATTTTCAACCTTAAATTTGGAGTTGATTTTATGGTTTTTTTTATAGTAGTTTATTTTTCAGCATGTGCTTTTAGATTGTTAAGAACACATATATAAAAGTTTTTTTCCTCGAATACGCATGAGAGTACATAAAGTTATATTCACAGATTATTTTTTATTTGCAAATACACTATTTCGCTTTTTCTTCAAATATGCCAAATGATGGGGCTAAAAATTTGTCACAAAACAAGTGTGACAAAAAAAATGAGGTACCTTGTTACCGTATGATTAATTAAGTATGAGCTACGAAAGACTTAAAGTATACATTAATACGATTTTTAAGCAACTTTCTAATATAAGTATTTTTAAAAAATAAGTTCAGGAAGCGTGCGTATGGAAAAGGAAAGGGTGGTAGTGGGAAAGAGGAGGAATGAATGCAACCTAAGTTTACCTTTCTTGCAAAGAAAATATCTACATTATTTGCTGATGATAAAGAAGATATAATTGCTAATAGGGATGATTTAGATATTATATAGTATAAATCTAACAAATAGCATAAATGTTTATCAAAGCAACATAGTATAAATCTAGCAAATAGCATAAATTTATATCAAACACCACTCAAAAATTTTTTTATGGAGAACTCATACTTTTGGGGTGTTTAGATTTAGGGGTGTAAAGTTTTGGCGTGTCACATCGGGTATTATATAGCGTGTCGTATGGGGGTGTTCGGGCACTAATTAAAAAACTAATTACAGAATCCATCAGTAAACCGCGAGACAAATTTATTAAGCCTAATTAATCTGTCATTAGCAAATGTTTACTGTAGCACCATATTGTCAAATCATGGAGCAATTAGGCTTAAAAGATTTGTCTCGTAAATTAGTCGCAATCTGTGCAATTAGTTATTTTTTAGCCTATATTTAATGCTTTATGCAGGTGTTCAAACGTTCAATGTGACAAGGTAAACAATTTTGACGTGGGATGTAAACAGCGCCTTTAGATGCCATTTGGTCATTATATGTCTTGTCAAGCGTAGCCTACGATGCATGCCCGCGCTTCACGCGGGCTACATTTGTAGTTAAAGAAAAATGCTTGTATTTTATATGGTCTGAGTAGTACTTCAAAAGTCTCAGAATGAATAAATTTTTCATTTCCCCCTTCCATTTATCCTCAGATAAGTTTATTTTTTCAGCCATTATTACTTTGGAGTTTACTGTGATGCTACAGTAAACATTTGCTAATGACGGATTAATTAGGCTTAATAAATTCGTCTCGCAGTTTACAGGCGGAACCTATAATTTGTTTTGTTATTAGTTTACGTTTAATACTTCAAATGTGTGTCATATACTTGAAAAACTTTACACCCAAAGAATTAAACACACCCTATATGTTTTTATTAATATATACTACATTCGTCCTAAAACATAGCAGCCTATAATTGGATAGGATATATCCTGGTCCAACAAAACTGGACAGCACTTTGTATAGATTCATTGGACTAAGAATTGTCCCATCCAATCCCATATTGTTATATTTTGGGACGGAGGGAGTACTTGTATATTAGTAAAACAATAAATTTATTTTGTGAAAGATGGAGTACAGGCCGTGTTTAGTTGCAAATGTTTTCTTCAAACTTCTAACTTTTCCATCGCATCAAAACTTTCGTACACACAAACTTCTAATTTTTTGTCACATCGTTCTAATTTTAACCAAACTTCTAATTTTAGGGTGACCTAAACATACCCGTAGTTCTTACGCCAAAAAATAAATTTCGTTTGTTTGACAAACGGACCAACGATCAGACCACGCTGTGACCCCGGACAACGCAGCAGCAAGCCCCGTACCGCGCGTACGCCGGGGCAATGTGGCACGCTGGGCTGCTACCTTAGCGATCGCAGACGAGCCGACCGCGTTGCGTCGCGCGCCCCTCCCTAGCTCGAATCGTCCAATCGACTCCAACTCCCCCCATTGCCATTGCAATTGCTCGTCGAGTCGTCTCGTCTCATCGCTCTGCTCGAGTGCTCGACTCGCCCACACGACACCGCCACCGCGCGCCATTAACTCCCCCCACCCGCATTCATGCCCGCGCCGCGCTCCAACCACCCCACCGCCTTAAATGCCCCTCCATCCCCCCATTCCCATCCCTCTTCACCTCCACGGCTCCACCTAGCTCTAGAGCCTTCCTTCCTTCTCCTCCTCCACATCCACCGGAGAGAGTGTGTTTCTTGGTTCTTGGAGGGGAGATGTCCAAGATGGCGGAGGAGAAGGTGCTGGCGGCGCCGGCCACCGTCGACGGCGGGATGCAGTCCTCCGGGGACCTGCAGGCTTCGTCGGCGGCGGCGGCGGCGCGTGTGCGGCCCGTCGAGACGCTCCTCCGCGCCGCGCCGCTGGGGCTCTGCGTCGCCGCCATGGCCATCATGCTCCGCAACTCGGTCACCAACGAGTACGGCACCGTCTCCTACTCCGACCTCGGCGGCTTCAAGTACGCTTCTGGAACTTCTCCTGCGGCGGCGGCGGATCGACATGGCTCGGTGAAGGTAAATATTTGTAAGTGTTCGTCATGGAAAGGCAGGTAAATAATTCAAATTTAATTATTTAGAAATGTAGCTGAGACATTACAAAGTTGCGGCACACAACATTACATATTAGTTAGAATGAGCAAAATATTCCATCAATCTACTCATTAGGCTCATCATCGAAATTTCGTGAGGTGCTAGTGACCTTTTTCTTTCCCTTTCTTCTAGCACCAGTTGGAGGTCTGCGTCCTGACAAAGATAATCTTTCAGGTGAATGTCTTTCACGGACAGACCTTCCCCTGGATTTGCTCTCCGTCGGCGTGCACTTTGTTGTCTTGCTACCATGTAATCATAATGCCCTCGAGCCTGCAACATTCTAACAAAAGGAAGAAGGCCTGCGGCGGACAACCTTGCAAAATGACAATTGTTGGGTCAGACAAAACTAACACTAATTGAAGTAAAAAAAATATTACCAATATTACATGTAAATCTATAAAAAAATTAGTTACCTTGGTACCCAGCGTTCGTCGACCCCCTACGTTGGGCAAGTCCGTGTTATGAAGACCGACAGACCACTTGGACGGCTGGAAGACATCTGTCGTGCACGGTGCCGTGCATCGATGTCTCTACTGAGTAACGGGTAGGGCCAATCGTCCGCCATACCTGAAATTTTCCAGATTAATCAGTACATATAAGCATTATGAAAAATGAACATATGTGAAATATAGCACGTAGTACGAGGTTGATGAGAACGAGACTTACAAATGAAGATATGGATTATGTCATTTTCATTTTGTATGTGAAGCGTTTTGATGGCCGTTATTAAACCTTTTCATTTTGCTGAAATTATTATTACACTTTCAAAATTACCAATATAGCTTCGAAAATTTCACGATAATTCCATATAGTATTTTAGTTCATCGAGATTTCCAGAAAATTAACCCGCACACTATCTATATTATTATTTCTCCAATACACTAATAATTATATCTAATACATAAGCCATCACTAAACTTCTACTTTATAATATTTACATTACTAATTTACCTCTATTTCTTCAATTGCTGCTACAAGCTCACCGAAATCTTTTCTCTAGCTCTACTCTCTCACAATGCTACTCTCTTCTGCAGTATGAGCGTCTCCTCTCTTTTGGGCAGCTATTGTGTGAGGTGCATCGCTTCCTCTCACCCTCCTCTTATTTTATGCTGTTAACTAAGTAAAAAAAAGAGATATGATTGGCGTTTTCACTGTATTGATTGAAGGCGCGCATTCCTATTTTGTCTATTTTTAGCAGCAGGAACGTGTACAAGCACTACTCTCAATTTTAACTCATCTGAAAAAATTCCAAGTTTACGTGTGTAGGAAAGTTGAGAATAGGGCTAAACTAAACACGACCTAAGTTTGTCTGCACAACTTAGATGATTCATTTTATTTTATTATTAATAATTTGTATTTTTATTATTATTAGATGATAAAATATAAATAGATATGTAATCATTAGTAATGTTTATAATTTTTAAATAAGACAGAATATCAAAGTTGGACGTGAAAAATAATGATTGCTACTCTGCCCCTCTATTTCGTGGGACCTCACCAAAAGTTGATTGTCCACCGAAAGTTTTTTTGTACGCTAGCTCCATTTCACATGCTCAGGTAGAAGTTGCTGGCTTTTTTCACGTGTTGTGCCGAAAGTTTTAGAGAACCTACAAAGTAAGGTGCCTATAAAAGGAACATGTTGAAGCGAAATAAGCATACTCAACTATGAACTGAGTATCCTTGGTGTAAGCTTCACTGGGTTAGTGCATTTTGCAAATTCGCAGGCCCTATCTTGTGGTATGAAATGAGTACGCGATGATTTCTTTTGCGTATTGGGGGCTTACCATAAGATAAAGCCGCGAATTTGCAAAGTGTTCAAACCCACTGAAGTGTTGTATGAAGGTATATATTTCGAAGGGTTCGTGAATAGAAGGCAGGTAAACATTTCGTTATTTCCCCATGACATGCTAAGCTAGAAACAGTCTAGCTGCATGTGATATGCTCAGCCAGAAACTGATACAAAAGAGAAAAATAGAGAGTGATTCTTCCCAGGTTTTGTCATATGCTTTTTTCATGTGTTGTCTGCTTAGACCCTACTCGTTGAATTTGCAAAGTGGTATTGGTCACTGAAGTTTTATGTGAAGGTAAATATTTGTAAGTGTTCGTCATGGAAAGGCAGGTAAATAATTCAAATTTAATTATTTATAAATGTAGATGAGACATTACAAAGTTGCGGCACACAACATTACATATTAGTTAGAATGAGCAAAATATTCCATCCTTCTACTCATTAGGCTCATCATCGAAATTTCGTGAGGTGCTAGTGACCTGGTGCCCAATTTGCCCATACACATGACCAAATTGTTTCGGGAGCAAAACTTCAAGGATCATGTTGGCTATTCTCCCTTAATTAATTACTCCCTCCGTATTTTAATGTATGACGCCGTTACTTTATAACCAACGTTTGACCACTCGTCTTATTCAAAATTTTTATGCAAATATAAAAATATTTATGTCGTGCTTAAAGATCAAGATCATTTGATGATAAATCAAGTCACAATAAAATAAATTATAATTATATAATTTTTTAATAAGGCGAAAGGTCAAAAGTTTGTCAAAAATTGTCAAAAAGTCAACGGCGTCATATATTAAAATATGGAGGAAGTATATGCTAATGAACTTTCTTGTTTTATGTGCGCCAAAAAAATTATCAAATCAACTGAGAGGACATGCTAAGCTGAGATGAGATCACATATATGCAGGTGTTCACGTACCTGATCCTGGCAGCGGGGGCGGCGTCGGCGGAGCTACTGTACCTGGCGTACAACGGCGACAAGGAGGTGACGTGGAGCGAGGCGTGCGGCGTCTTCGGTGGATTCTGCCGGCAGGCGAGGACGTCGGTGGCCATCACCTTCGCCTCCGTCGCCTGCTACATCCTCCTCTCCCTCATCTCCTCCTACCGCCTCTTCAGCGCCTACGACCCGACCCGCCCCAGCCTTCCCTCGGCAACAAGGGCGTCGAGATCGCCGCCTTCCCCCGCTGATCGCTGCCGCCGCCGCCGCCGCCGCCGGAGACGAAGAAGAAGACGTCTACCACCACCACGACATCCCCAGCTACTAAGCTTGAGCTGCTGCGTGCTTGGGTACTACTACTAGCTAGGCGAGAGCATGATTAAGTA
>CM020178.1:45060267-45085277 GCA_009805545.1 Oryza longistaminata
TTCTTCTTGTGCTCTGTTATACTATATATATGTGATTATCTCTGACCTGATCATGATCATCGTCGTCATATACTCATATATCTCTACTCGAACTCGTGGTATGTATGGTTGTTGATTCGATCAGCTGTGGTGAACTGATTGACCCGTTACAAAGATTGCAATCTGGATATGTATCTGCAGTTAGAGAATGGGTGGTGTAATTTGAGATCTTGAATGGGTGTTGCTTAAGGGCTCCTTATTTTCCCCCTTTGGAATGAATGATTTATTGAGAACATTGGAGTAAGAAAAAAAAAAAGAACTTGGAAATTAGATGTCACGGTTTGTTGTATCATAATATTACGAGTCTATCGGAAATTTATAGAAAACGGCGTTTGGTAATACCATTGGAAAAACATGTATATCATGTGGAATTTACACGAGACAATGTATATTTGAGTTTATGCAAAATTCAAATATAATAGCCTAGTATTATGCAGTAGTAGCTTCCAAAGGATTTTGTTGGACTCCTTACTCTGTTCAAAGCAACCGTGTACGAATAATCTTCCATCGGATTTTAGTACTATCAAATTCCTACGTTCTATTTAGTACATGAGATCCTGTTCCTGTGGAGGGGGGTTAGGAACCCTTCCTCCTCCGCCTGCAAAACGGAATGGTGGATAGTAATATGATTATTTAAAAGCAGCTTTTTATAAAGTATTTTTTTTTTTTACAAAACGTAACATTTAAACATTTGTTCAGAAAGCATGCCTATGAAGGCTGTGTTTAGTTCACACTAAAATTGAAAGTTCAGTTGAAATTGAAACGATGTGACAAAAAAGTTAGAAGTTTGTGTATGTAGGAAAGTTTTGATGTGATGAAAAAGTTGCAAATTTGAAGAAAAACTTTGGACACGGCGGAAAATGAAAAGCGAGAGAGAAGTTGGGAAAATAGGAGAAAAAACTTCCGTATGGAAAACTTTTGTAAAGACTGTATTGTTTATATAGTTCATTAAACGTGCACGTGAAAGAGGAGAAAAGTTAAAGTTAAATGGAGTAGAAAAGAACACAACAAAGTAATTTACAGAACAGTTCACCAGAGGTTGGTGACTGCAGTTATTTAGGAATCACTAGGCCCTCTTACCTTGAAAGCATTTTAATCTGAAATTAGAAAACAAAAACTTGAAATAATTAAAAACCATTTTCAAAATTTCCTTATGCTGGTATTTATTGGATTTTATTTTTTCTTTTCCTATTGTGCCATTGCCAAAAACTAATTAAATAATTTCAAAGGTAATTTAAAAAGGAATCAACTTCAAATTCTAAATTTGAAATAAGAAAATGAATAATTTTGATATTGGGAATATATATACCATCTTTGACTCTTTATGTAATTATTTATAGCTACTAATAATTAGCAAGTCCTAATTGTCGTGTATACTTTTTTTTTCAAGATAATATCAGCCGATATAATTTAACAATTATATTGACATTCCATTAAAATTATAATATTATAATATACCTGTAAATAGCCCGGATAACATAAGGTTGGCTCGATCCATTATTCATTGAATAAGTAATACCAAAATGTGAAATGAACCAATATCTACATATATCATACATTGTTGTTTTTTCTCCCATCAATATGAAGGGGTGGTTCAGATTGTATCCAAAATAAACCTTATCAAAATTTAGTATATTGCCAAATTTTTAGTAGGATTTCTTATGTATTACCAAAATTTGGCAAGAAAGTAAATAGATGCACATATTTGACAACTTTTAAAAAAACATGGTTTGAAATGGTATCAATCTGAACAAGCCCGAAACTGAGGAGTACTTTATAGTACTAGCCATTTCAAGAAAAAAAAAACCCTACCCGCTTGTTTAAGAGAAATTTAAAATTTTGTCGTTAACAAGTTCTTTTTTTGCTATTGATGAGTCATAACCCACACCGCTGGATATAAACTTTGGTTTTTGCACCAATCAGTGATGCAATTACGAAATGACAGTAATGCTTCGTTCAGTTGATCATATTAAAAAAAGATTAGGGAGATTTAGAGGAGAATAATTTCACATCTATTAATGAGTGGAATTAATCCCCTGTAACCCCGATCTAATAGGAAATAACCGAACAAAGAGAAATAAAAGAGACATGTAGGCTAAGATTTTTATTTAACCTTTCACATAATTTCTTTTCTATTAATCCAAAAATGAATGTTATTTAATCAGCACTATGTCTAGTAACCAATATACACAATTTGAGAGAATCTAAGATTGACTTGGGGACATTTCTGGATTGATGCCAAAATGTGCCATACCAATTATTTGGCAACTTAAATAGTATGCAATTGGTTTGGATTAGAGCCAAAGCATTGCTAATGCCTATACTTCATTTGGCAACATTCTAGAACTTCCTTCACTGATATCAAACACATGAATAGCAAACCAAATATATATACTACGAGAAAATTTATGCTCCTGTTGGCGCGCCTACTGATTAACCCGTATATGCGAAATATGTAGCGATATAGCCTCTTAATAGTATTTTAATTTCCGTTATTTTTAATCCAAACGGATAGTATGTCATGATCAAGCTTTAAGATAAGGTGTGGCTTGGTTAGCAGTTAGCACACAGTGGTAAAGCTCGAGAAGCTTACCATTGCACGTCATCGTTGATAGGACCGATCATTTTTCAAATGATTTCATGATGTGGCAATAGTACCTTGCTATGTATTTAATTTATTTTGCATTAACATTTGATTTTGATGCTACTCCATTTTTATTTTGTAAGATAGTTTTTTTTACTTGATTTAGTTCTCTATACTTTTGTAGTGCTAATATTTTACTGATATATAAAAGTGGCATTTGTTTACTTTGATGTCAAAATTCTGTAGCATGAGATGAGGACATTGGTATATACTTCAAATGTTCCTTAGGGTAGTAACCTCTTGTTACATAGTTGCATAATAGATTTATTGGTAATTTTTTAATTGCTTGGAATTGTGTCATCCTTTATATAATTTTTTTGGAATTTTAATTTTTTGTGTACTAAAAGTCACATTTAGATCTATCATATGACACGTATAAGTTAATATGACACGTATAAGTTAATAGTACATTGGCTCATAATAATGAAGAGAGCAAAAAAAATCTCTCAAAAAACAAGAGAGAGAGAAAAAGAAAAGACAAACAACCAAAGAGGCCTCGTCCTACCCCTCTCCCACCGGCTGGCCCAGCTGAGCTGCAGCCCAGCCACTGGCGGGACGGCCTAACTCGAGCGAAAAAGCTAATTGGCGACTAGACACGTGTTGCGCGTGGGTAGGGCGGCGGACGGCACCCGCGAGGGAGGTTTTTTTTTTTCAGTTTCTGTTTTGTTTTTTTTTCTGTTTCTTCTTCTTCTTTTTTTGGGTTCTCTTTCTGTTTTGGTTCTTTCGGTTTTTTTCTTTCTTTTTCTGCTTTTTTTTATGATGTACGTATGCAAAGTTTATATTCGTATGTATACCAAATTTTATATTGGTACGCATACAAAGTTTGTATTCGTGTTATTTTATCTCGGTATTATATATATATATACACACACGGTCACGCTACGTAGCGCGACACAACCATAGTGCGCTAGGTAACTACGTGGCGCCCTCTCACAGGGAGCAATCTCCTCCTGTTTTTCGTATTTTTCCTCCCACCGAGAGTGTTTTCCGTTTTTTCCTGCACAACTGCCACCCGGTCACCAGGTGCCCCCTCAAGCCCCTTTTCTCACTCCATCAGTTCACACGGTGAGTAAAAATATTCTTGAGAGAAATCAGGTTCCCATAATCAGTAAAAAAATTCCTTAGCGAAATCAAACACTCTTTCGACCGACAGTAAAATTTTAACTCCCCAAATCCCCATAATCAGTAAAACCCTCTTTGGATGGGCAGTAAAATTTTTACTCCCCACAAGTTCAGATACTCATCAAGATCACACTCTTTCGACCGACAGTAAAATTTTTACTCCCAAATCCCCATAATTAGTAAAAGAAGCGAAATTAAACCCTTTTTGGACTGGCAGTAAAATTTTTACTCCCCACAAGTTCAGATACTCATCAAGATCACACTCTTTCGACCGACAGTAAAATTTTTACTCCCAAATCCCCATAATTAGTAAAAGAAGCGAAATTAAACCCTTTTTGGACTGGCAGTAAAATTTTTACTCCCCACAAGTTCAGATACTCATCAAGATCACACTCTTTCGACCGACAGTAAAATTTTTACTCCCAAATCCCCATAATTAGTAAAAGAAGCGAAATTAAACCCTTTTTGGACTGGCAGTAAAATTTTTACTCCCCACAAGTTCAGATACTCATCAAGATCACACTCTTTCGACCGACAGTAATCTTGGGAGGAATTTTAGCATCAGGTCTAACCTCTAGTTTCAAATTCCTTTGAGATTTTCAATTCATTTTATCTCCAACAAATCAACATATAATCTTAAATCTCCTATGTTTTTCCTATGATACATCCAAACACATGTTTTAAACGATTCCTGTAGTATTTTTCCTGTATCATTCACCATCGTGTGACATCTCAATCCTTGTGTTTTTTATATTCCTGTATTCTCCTGTGACTTTTGTTGAGAATGCCTTGGAAGGCTGAAACGATAGGTGGTACTACGTGTTGTTTAAACTGTGCTGATAGGTAGACCACAAATTAGAACTTAAGAATTGATGTTTGCCAGCAGCCTAGCACCCTAGTCGGAACTCGGAAGGGACCAGAATAATGAAATGATTTGTTGGTCATTAATAGACAGTTTCTTTTGATTGACAGCGCAAATTACTCGATATTGTTCTTCAAATTATTAGTGGTATGAACCTTTTGAGTGATTGACAGGAAACAAGTCCACCACTATCTGTTAAAGATGAGAGCCAAAAGTCTGCAGTTGGCCTGACGATGTTGTTCTGTTCATAGTCGGTCGCGTCTTCTTGTTTTGGTTTTGTTTTACCCTGATTGCGTGAAGTGAAACTATTATTCAGGTTCGCTCAAGTCAATAAGATTTTCACATTTCTCTTTTTAAAAAGGGATAAGATTCAGACAATCATTTCTGCAAGTGCATATTGTTCTGCTGCTCCTTTTGCAGATTATAATTGTCGACGCTATTTGTGATCCCGTGCATGCACTTTGGCACTCGTCCATGCCTCATTTTTTTTCCCTTCCGCAGCCACTGCAGATGGTTGGTGATCATAGGTTATTCAACACTCAAGTCCTGAACTTCCCTTTTCCTTAATTGACAATACCAGGGTTGGTGCCGATATTGGCTTTTACCTAATTTAAGTATCTCCGCAATGTATGGCAGGGATTTCTCTTGGTTAGGATTAACCTAATTAACCATCCGGCATGATCCATGCATGGCACAGCTTGTGGGTCTCCTATTTTTGGGGTTGATCTTCCTCCTTCCTCCCCTTGGTATTAGAGGACATCATCTCCCTGTCCCCTCTTTGCCCTGCCATTTCCTTCTCCTTCCTCCTGCAGCAGCTGTCGTAAGTCGTGGCACGACAGCTGCTGCGAGATCCATCGCACCAGGAAGGATCCTTCCGAGGAGGAAAGGCAAACGGCGGGACGCTTGAGCCAACACACACCATTGACAAAAACATTAATTAGATCGTGATAGAGGAATTTAACAATCACAGAAGCCATGGCAAGCAGCGGCAAGGAGCACCGGCGAGGTGTTCCACGCCCACCGCCGTTGTCGCTCTACATCGAGAGGGAGCAAGGTGAGGTCATCATGGCTGGTCAGGCGCTGGCGACGACGAGGATGCTCCAGCAGGTCGCCACCAGCAGCAGTGGCAAGAAGAGGATACTGTCCAAGCAGCTGTCCATGAAGGAGACAACCCGGGAGGTCAAGTGGGAGAAGCGGCGCAGGCAGATACACCGGCAGAGGAGCAGCATGGCCCTTCAGGATGTTGAGGAAGAAGCGAGTGCCAACATGTTCGCCGCCACCACTGACAGCGAAATGGGCTCCAGCACCGAGCGGGTGCCCAAGAGGCTGACCGATGGAGACCTCGATGAGCTGAGGGGATCCATGGAGCTTGGCTTTGGATTCAATGAGGAGAATGGTGGACAGAACCTCTGTGACACGCTCCCCGCCCTTGACCTCTACTTCGCCGTCAACCGGCAGCTCTCGGAGCCCAAGATGCGTTTGTCCACTAGCTCCTTGCCATCACCGACATCGGCGACGTCGTCCTCCTCTACCCTCGGTGGCACATCAAACCCGGGTAGCCCCGTCGCACCTTCTTCTTTCATGGACTCGTGGAAGATTTGCAGTCCAGGTAAAAAAAAAAAAAGAACAATATTTATCCCCTTTCTCTTGGAATATTGATTCTATTTGTGTTAATTTATGTCACTGTTTTTGTCTGCTAAGATGATGTGAAATTGTGATGCATGCAACTTAACAGGTGACAACCCTCAGCTTGTGAAGACAAGGCTTAGGCACTGGGCTCAAGTAGTGGCCTGTTCAGTGAAACACTCCAGCTGATCAGTGCTGTAACAACCATATTCTCCTCCCAAAAGCCATTAACAATACAATGTTTTATTATATATATATGCACATCCCTGCATGCATTGGTTAGATGGCGAAGGATGAGAAAATTAAACTTCGATGGTATAAACTGAACGTAACCTTTTTTCCCTCTGATGATGACGCCCATGGTTGTGTTTGTATATATACAGATTTTAGTATACAAATATGTATGTGTTGGCAAACATTAATGTTCTACATATTGCATATATGTGTCCTGGTTTTGCAAGAACATTTTTCATGCCAATTAATCTCTGGCCGATCTCTAATTGATACAAATACAGCCTTCACTAACATAACATGTTGGTTGATTTCAGTAAAACCATATGGAACAGAACTACAGTTACAGAAACAGAAACCAGAGACTCTTAGTTGTACCAGAGTCACAAATGATTCTATGAGGACTTCATAGGGGGTAGAGTGTGCGTGTGTATTCATAGGAATGAGTGTGAGCTCATTGCGAGCGCCTGTGTTTGTATTTTACTTATAAAAAAAATTGCTCCAAAATGCATATACATTTCATGTTAATATACTTGGTGAGTTTTGCCACAAGAGCACTTAAGCAGCACTTCTTTTTCCTGGGTTCCTTGGTGAATTTCAGAACTAGTTAAAAAAAATCTCTCTCTGATCCCACATAAAAACATGTGTTAAGATTCGACCTATATAGGGTGAGTCCTCGTGTTGGAAGCAAGGGCCTCAAAGTAACGGTTAAGAATTGATCCATAGGTGGTGAGTCTGGGTGTGAGGGGCCAAGATTCATGTCTTTTCTCGATTGGTTTTGTTGAGGCTTATTCTTAATGAAAAACCATGGGGACGTCCAGTCTCGCGTCGGTCAAGTGTTTTTTTTTTAATCACAGTAGTTATAGTCGTCTGAAAGGAAGGAGTTACAATATACTTAGAATATTTAGTGGGCCAACATTGGGCTGTTAATTTCTTCATGGACAGAGAGTGCGCACAATATCTTCCCATGGGCTGCCTTACATATGTACTGAGCCTAGGGGCCTCTAGCCCTCTGGTCCCCGATAATTTCGTGTAATTCCAAGTTTTGGTCAATACTAGTGTTTGCTTTTCAATCTTCTTAGCGCATGTTTTTTTTAAAGAAACTCTTAGCCCATGCTGATCTGGGCCTTTTGTGTGAGCTTATTATAAGATAGAAGGCCCAAGCCCAACAGTTATGCGTGCCAAAATGCAAGTTCGTGACATGCAAATGCCAGATGCTGTCGACTACCTCTCCAAATGTATGTCATTTTAGAGTTATGTACATGAATAAAGTGGTTAAAATGATATGTAGGTATTGCATATTGGAAATAATACATATCATTTATACATGAGGTGACGAGAGTGGTAACACCATCTGGTCCACTGATGCTTATTCCCCCATGAGAAACTGACAAGCTGTGATGGCATAAGTGTTTATGTTGTAATGCATTGTCTGTCTATTTCGTGTGCCAAAACTCTTAGGCATATATTAGCTGTTGCTTTGGCAGATTCTAAGCCAACTGCTCTAAGATATGCTATGATCTGAATCAGATCATATTGAAATATGTGGTGTCTGAGTATTTCGTGTGTCAAAACTATGTGGAGTGTTATCATTTGAACTGAGTGACATTTGAGCTATGTTTCAATTTGCTGAAATTATGTGGCTTGTACTGATCTGATCTGAGATGGCTTGTAAAAATGTTGAAGTTATGTGCATTGTGATGATCTGAGCTGATATTATGTTTGTGAATTTGTATGATCTGATATGTTGACCTGATCTAAGCTGAAATTTCAAAATGTTCAATTTAGTATCTTATGTTTGTGAGCTATATCATGTTTGTAATATGAAAATATTGTGCGAAATTCACTGGAATTACTGAAATTTCAGACAGCCACAGCTGCATTCACTCAAATTCCAGACAACCATATTGCATCTTAGATGTATTCATTGATAATTCAGAATATTACAGCTCAGTTGTTGTACACATCAAGTTATTAACTAACACCTAACACAAATGGCAGCAATAGGACTAGAACAACCACCATTGTGACCTAGTTGGTGCTAACATAGTGCACCTCATGCGAAAGGGCCTATAGCCTAGTGGTTACAAGAGGCTCAATAGCACCTTAGGTCCTGGGTTCGATTCCCCATGAGAGCGAATGTTCTTAACAGGTGACAACCCTCAGCTTGTGAAGACAAGGCTTAGGCACTGGGCTCAAGTAGTGGCCTGTTCAGTGAAACACTCCAGCTGATCAGTGCTGTAACAACCATATTCTCCTCCCAAAAGCCATTAACAATACAATGTTTTATTATATATATATGCACATCCCTGCATGCATTGGTTAGATGGCGAAGGATGAGAAAATTAAACTTGGATGGTATAAACTGAACGTAACCTTTTTTCCCTCTGATGATGACGCCCATGGTTGTGTTTGTATGTATACAGATTTTAGTATACAAATATGTATGTGTTGGCAAACATTAATGTTCTACATATTGCATATATGTGTCCTGGTTTTGCAAGAACATTTTTCATGCCAATTAATCTCTGGCCGATCTCTAATTGATACAAATACAGCCTTCACTAACATAACATGTTGGTTGATTTCAGTAAAACCATATGGAACAGAACTACAGTTACAGAAACAGAAACCAGAGACTATCTTAGTTGTACCAGAGTCACAAAATGATTCTATGAGGACTTCATAGGGGTAGAGTGTGCGTGTGTATTCGTAGGAATGAGTGTGAGCGCATTGTGAGCGCCTGTGTTTGTATTTTACTTATAAAAAAATTGCTCCAAAATGCATATACATTTTATGTTAATATACTTGGTGAGTTTTGCCACAAGAGCACTTAAGCAGCACTTCTTTTTCCTGGGTTCCTTGGTGAATTTCAGACCTAGTTAAAAAAAAATCTCTCTCTCTCTCTCTGATCCCACACAAAAACATGTGTTAAGATTCGACCTATATAGGGTGAGTCCTCGTATTGGAAGCAAGGGCCTCAAAGTAACGGTTAAGAATTGATCCATAGGTGGTGAGTCTGGGTGTGAGGGGCCAAGATTCATGTCTTTTCTCGGTTGGTTTTGTTGAGGCTTATTCTTAATGAAAAACCATGGGGACGTCCATTCTCGTGTCGGTCAAGTGTTGTTTTTAATCACAGTAGTTATAGTCGTCTGAAAGGAAGGAGTTAAAATATACTTCCTCCGTCCCAAAATAAGTGCAACTTGGTACCGTTTATGTCCAACGTTTGACCGTTCGTCTTATTTAAAATTTTTTTATGATTAGTATTTTTATTGTTATTAAATGATAAAACATGAATAATACTTTATGTGTGATTAATTCTTTTTAATTTTTCCATAATATTTCAAATAAAACGGATAGTCAAACATCGGACACGGGTACCCATGGTTACACTTATTTTGGGACAGAAGAAGTAGAATATTCAGTGGTCCAACATTGGGCTGTTAATTTCTTCACGGACACAGAGTGCGCACAATATCTTCCCATGGGCTGCCTTACATATGTACTGAGCCTAGGGGCCTCTGGCCCTCTGGTCCCCGATAATTTCGTGTAATTCCAAGTTTTTGTCGATACTAGTGTTTGCTTTTCAATCTTCTTAGCGCATGTTTTTTTTTTAAAGAAACTTTTACCCCATGCTGGTCTGGGCCTTTTGTGTGAGCTTATTATAAGATAGAAGGCCCAAGTCCAACAGTTATGCGTGCCAAAATACAAGTCCATGACATGCAAATGTCAGATGCTGTCGACTACCTCTCCAAATGTATGTCATTTTAGAGTTATGTACATGAATAAAGTGGTTAAAATGATATGTAGGTATTGCATATTGGAAATAATACATATCATTTATACATGAGGTGACGAGAGTGGTAACACCATCTGGTCCACTGATGCTTATTCCCCCATGAGAAACTGACAAGCTGTGATGGCATAAGTGTTTATGTTGTAATGCATTGTCTGTCTATTTCGTGTGCCAAAACTCTTAGGCATATATTAGCTGTTGCTTTGGCAGATTCTAAGCCAACTGCTCTAAGATATGCTATGATCTGAATCAGATCATATTGAAATATGTGGTGTCTGAGTATTTCGTGTGTCAAAACTATGTGGAGTGTTATCATTTGAACTGAGTGACATTTGAGCTATGTTTCAATTTGCTGAAATTATGTGGCTTGTACTGATCTGATCTGAGATGGCTTGTAAAAATGTTGAAGTTATGTGCATTGTGATGATCTGAGCTGATATTATGTTTGTGAATTTGTATGATCTGATATGTTGACCTGATCTAAGCTGAAATTTCAAAATGTTCAATTTAGTATCTTATGTTTGTGAGCTATATCATGTTTGTAATATGAAAATATTGTGCGAAATTCACTGGAATTACTGAAATTTCAGACAGCCACAGCTGCATTCACTCAAATTCCAGACAACCATATTGCATCTTAGATGTATTCATTGATAATTCAGAATATTACAGCTCAGTTGTTGTACACATCAAGTTCTTAACTAACACCTAACACAAATGGCAGCAATAGGACTAGAACAACCACCATTGTGACCTAGTTGGTGCTAACATAGTGCACCTCATGCGAAAAGGCCTATAGCCTAGTGGTTACAAGAGCCTTAATAGCACCTTAGGTCCTGGGTTCGATTCCCCATGAGAGCGAATGTTCTAGGATTTAACGGCATTGTGCTTTCAGTGGTAGGCGACATACTGTCGACAGTGAGGCACCTGTGGTGATTTCGTCAATCTCAAGGATTTGCCGGCCCAGTCTTCGAAAATGCTCATAGGGGTAGGGTTTGCGTGCATGCGTTTTGTCGGCCCAGTCTTCAAAAATGCTCATAGGGGTAGGGTTTGCGTGCATGCGTTCACAGGGGTGAGTGTATGCGTTGTACTATGTAATTCAAAAAAAAAAAACATATTGCACCTCACATCTGAACTAGCAACACAACCAACATCACAAACACACATGCCAGCAATAACATTACAAGCACAAATCTCTGTTTCTCTAGCCTACTGTTAATTGCCCTCATAGCAGCCATTTTTGCATCATTCTCCGATGCCACAAGCCTCAAATTTGCCACTTGATTTATTGCTGCACTCAACTCTGCGCACTGCTCTTCTTCCTTCGGCCTCAGTTCTTCAACAGCACGCTCTAACTCAGCCTTCTCCCTTCTTAGCGACAACACGGCTTCAGGAAGATCATTCAACAGCTCCCTCAAAAAGCTGCTTGTTGGGGGTCATACCACCCAAAAAGATTGCAACCGGTGCCCTGAAAACTTGACATACAAGATCACCCAACCAATGTGCCAGGTCCAACAAAAAAGAAAATCAAAACAAATCGCAAACACTCAACCGATTGTGGCATCTGTAGTACCACCGACCTAGGTTGTCCATACTCCACGAGATCCACCACGCCGCTTTTTGCACCACACCAGCATATCACCTCTGGCTGATAATCGAATTGCCCAACTCACGGTGGATTGGGAGCACGATTGGTGGGATGTGACGAACCTGACGACCGTTTACTACAAGACCTCGCCATCACCTAGCTATAACTCCGATTCTTGCCGCCGCCACTGCCCTAAGCTAGGGTTTGAGCTGAGAGGGAGAAGGGGAAAATGTCGTGCCAACACCAACAACACTAACAAGAGAGGAGATAGCCCCGTCTATTAACGCCTCAATGGCGCCCTGACATGTGGGGCCCACAGTGCACCATGTCAGCAAAACCGGGCAAAAAATGAGTCGACACTGCCATGGGACGTCCTTTGAACGGTTTGTGCGAGTTTAGGGGTACACATATATGATTTTGTGGCTAAGGGACCTAAAAATACTCGACGTTAAGTTGAGGGACCTCCGGTGAACTTTTTCCTTAGCTTTTCAATCTTCTGAGCCCATGTATTTTTAAAGAAATTCTTAACCCATGTTGGTCTGGGCCTTTTGTGTGAGCTTATTATAAGATAGAAGGCCCAAGCCCAACAGTTATACGTGCCAAAATGCAAGCCCGGGACATATGCAAATGTCAAATGCTGTCGACTACCTCTCCAAATGAATGTCATTTTAGAGTTATGTACATGAATAAAGTGGTTAAAATGATATGTAGGTATTGCATATTGGAAATAATACATATCATTTATACATGAGGTGATGTCATTTTAGAGTTATGTACATGAATAAAGTGGTTAAAATGATATGTAGGTATTGCATATTGGAAATAATACATATCATTTATACATGAGGTGATGAGGGTGGTAACATTTATAATTAGTAAGGGCAAATTAAGAAAAGGTGGGAGACAAATGCTTTAAAGTTCCATAACAACTAATATTTAGAGAAGAGGAAAAAACCATAAAAAAACCTACATTTGAAAAGGGGTAGACAGGAGGCCATACCAATCTCCTTGTTATTTCAACTTTTTCTTCAGATTATTTGCTCCATGCTTTGAAAAAAATACGCTTTCTCAAAAAAGTTTATTCTACTGTATACTTCAAATATTTAATTTATCCTTACAAGCAAATCAATAATATAAATCAAACAGGATTTTAACTCCCAAATTAATGCTCCCACCAATTTCTACTCGCGAATATACAATACAAATACTTATAAAAGATATTGGAAGTTTCATAACAATATAAATTAGTATACTGCCTGATTGATGATAGTTTAGCTGAGCCAATAATGAAATATTGACCCCAATTTTGTTCACCAGAGCGGGAGAACAAGATAGTACGAGCCTGTTTGTTAGAGCTCTAGAGCCAGCTCCACCTCTCTAGTTCATTTTGTGAGAGCGCTCCATACAGCTCTGCTCCCTTTTTAGGTGGAGCTGAAACTGTTTGGTTGGACTCTAGCTACAGGAGAGTTGGAGATGTGCCAAACAGACCCTACAGTATTGACATTGATAATTAGCTACCAAAACCCCTAGGGAACAGCCCACCCTTAGGCCACTACAATGTCCATGCTTCCTTCCAAATACTAAAATACAGTTTTCTTCGTGAATTTAGCATAACTTAATTCGTTAAGCTCTTTATGGTGAAACCTACTTAGCCGGATTTAAGACTCCGTATGTTGCTATAATTGATGTCAGGGTTATATACAGTGGCAAAATATGCACATTACTAAAAAAGACACATACAAGTCGGCACTATAGGTGCCGAAACAACAAAAATTGGCACCTATAGAGCTTTTCCCCCCTCAAAAGATGAAAAAAATAAAACTGGCACCTTTAATACACTATAGGTGATGGTTCTATAGAAGAACCGCCACCAATACTTTAGGTGCCTTTTTTTTTTAAAAAACAACTATATTTAATATATTATAGGTGTCGGTTAATCCGATTCCATCGGATATCACCCTTACTGTATTCGTTTTCGTATCCGAGAAAAAAAAATCTGAATTTGTTTCCGAATCCGAGAAATTCCGGATAGTTCCGACCGAATATTTTCGAATCTGAAAATTGGTTCGGACGGACGGAAACTATCTGAACCAGTTTCATCCCTAGTTGGGAATTCCCAACCGACACCAATGACCTTTTATGTGGAAGTGGTACCAGTTCTACATGGTGCCCAATCTCTTTGTATGTGTGGTAGGACACACCCCCGTCGATGGATGCCGTTAGTGGGATATCTCAGTATTGACGTGAGTGTGAATTTGGTGTGTGCACATTCGATATGTACTGCTCACTCTATCCCATAATATAAGCCGTGCACACATTCCAAGATTCTACATTAAAAACATTTGACCAACAATTATTATAATATAAATTAAATTTTATTTGCTAAAATTAATATCATTGGATTGACATTTAAATATGTGTTGTTGTTGGTTGTTGATTGTGTGATGCTGATGTGTAGTTGTCCTTTTTTGATAGATTTTTGTTTTTTTTGGTTGCTTTGATGCATCGGCTCGGCTCAATGTGAGCTGAGCTGCATTTTTTTTTTTGCAAATCGAATATCTCAAAGGTGCCGGTTCCAAAACTGGCACCTTTGAGTGTTCTAATCAGTGCTGGCTAGGTGGTGTCGATTGGGAATAGGGATGAAAACGGATCGAATACGGTCGGAAACTAGCTCTATCATATTCGTTTTCATATTTTTTTCTCGGAATCGAAATCGGAATCGGAAACCCGGATACGAAAACGGAATCGAATATTATCGAATACAGATACGGAGCGAATACGAATCGAAACGAATACGGTAATGAATAATTATCAAAATATCAAGACCCCTCAAAATAAGCTTCTTAAAACGAGGAAGAGATGTAGCCATTAGTTTTCAAAAACAAAACATCAGTATTTTCAAATTTTATCTCTATTTATAAAGGCAAGGGGGAGATAGAAAATGTTATGCTTACTTTTCATACAAATTTATGTTATCATGAAACAAATAAATGAATGTGTATCACTGAAATTTTCGTAGGCACATTGAAATTTTTGAAAATTGGTTGAATATTTTAAATTTTGGGTTGAACATTTCAATTGAAAGTTTTTAAACATTTGAGTAGTTATTTTTCAGAATTGAATTTTTTCATTTCTTTGTCTGTGGGCCATTTAAGGACCCGCATGAAAAAAAATCAATTTTTCCATACGGGTGACTTAAGAAGCCATATGCAAAAATAAAATTTAGAAATTTGAAACTAATTTATCTTACTCATATGAACTCCAAATTGGATGATTCTTTTTCCTAAATGTTTCTAAAATCATGCTCTATCATGTTATTGTGTTCTTGCTACTATTATTTTGGCCATTTTTTCTTGTGACTTTGTTTTATCAATTAAAATTTTGAATTTCAAAACTTCAAATAATATTTTGAAGCTGTAATTAATTTCAGCTGAAAATGTCATGAACATAAAAGTTGTAGAGCTCATCAAGACATACAACTTTTATTTTGGTCATTTCTTCATCCGATAAATTGATAATAATATTGTTCACAAAGTTTACATATATCTCTTATAGTTTATAGAACCAAATCCACGTCAGCAAAACCGGGCAAAAAATGAGTCGATACTGCCATGGGACCTCCTTTGAACGGTTTGTGCGAGTTTAGGGGTACAAATATCTGATTTTGTGGTTGAGGGACCTCCGGTGAACTTTTTCCTTAGCTTTTCAATCTTCTGAGCCCATGTTTTTTTTAAGAAATTCTTAACCCATGTTGGTCTGGGCCTTTTGTGTGAGCTTATTATAAGATAGAAGGCCCAAGCCCAACAGTTATGCGTGCCAAAATGCAAGTCCGAGACATGCAAATGCCAGATGCTGTCGACTACCTCTCCAAATGAATGTCATTTTAGAGTTATGTACATGAATAAAGTGGTTAAAATGATATGAGGGTGGTAACATTTATAATTAATAAGGGCAAATTAAGAAAAGGTGGGAGACAAATGCTTTGAAGTTCCATAACAACTTATATTTAGAGAAGAGGAAAAAACCATAAAAAAAACCTACATGTGAAAAGGGGTAGACAGGAGGCCCTACCAATCTCCTTGTCATTACAACTTTTTCTTCAGATTATTTGCTCCATGCTTTTTAAAAAATACGCTTTCTCAAAAAAGTTTATTCTACTGTATACTTAAAATATTTAATTTATCCTTACAACAAATCAATAATATAAATCAAACAGGATTTTAACTCCCAAATTAATGCTCCCACCAATTTCTACTCCCGAATATACAATACAAATACTTATAAAAGATATTGGAAATTTCATAACAATATAAATTAGTATACTGCCTGATTGATGATAGTTTAGCTGAGCCAATAATGAAATATTGACCCTAATTTTGTTCACCAGAGCGGGAGAACAAGATAGTACGAGCCTGTTTGGTAGAGCTCTAGACCCAGCTCCACCTCTCTAGTTCATTTTGTGAGAGCGCTCCATACACCTCTGTTCCCTTTTTAGGTGGAGCTGAAACTGTTTGGTTGGACTCTAGCTCCAGAAGAGTTGGAGCTGTGCCAAACAGACCCTACAGTATTGACATTGATAATCAGCTACTAAAACCCTAGGGAACAGCCCACCCTTAGGCCACTACAATGGCCATGCTTCCTTCCAAATACTAAAATACAGTTTTCTTCGTGAATTTAGCATAACTTAATTCGTTAAGCTCTTTATGGTGAAACTTACTTAGCCGGATTTAAGACTCTGTATTTTGCTATAATTGATGTCAGGGTTATATACAGTGGCAAAATATGCACACTACTAAAAAAGGCACATACAAGTCGACACTATAGGTGTCGGAACAGCAAAAACCGGCACCTATAGTGCTTTCTCCCCTTCAAAAGATGAAAAAAAATAAAACCGGCACCTTTAATACACTACAGGTGACGGTTCTATAGAAGAACCACCACCAATACTTTAGGTGTCGTTTTTTTAAAAAAAAACAACTATATTTAATATTTTATAAGGTGTCGGTTAATTAAATACTGACACCCTATCAACGAGCCGAGCCAAGCTGAGAGATGGCCGGTTTCTTTATCGCACGGGGAGGGAGGATAAAACAGCTGATTGGTGGTGAGGGGCGTCCCTTATCCACTCGCACCCCACCTCCCTTCCTCTCACGTTACACACCCTCTTCTCTCCTTCTCCACCGCGGTCTCTTGGCGGCGCATGCAATGGCGTGCGGTGCGGACGGAGGCGGCGGCATAGTGAAGCGGCGGCGGGAGGAGAGGCAGGTATAGCGGCGGCGACAACCTCCCCAATCCGCCAGATCGGTGGGAGGAAGCAGCGGCAGCGGTGGCGCTCCACGGGCGCGGCGGCGGCGATGGGCTCCCTTCCGCCAGATCCGACGGGGAGGGGAGGCAACGGCAGCGACGGCGGTGCCTCCCATAGGCGACAGCGGGAGGCGGCGCGCAGGCTCCCATGGCGATGGTGGCGGGTTCCCCTCCCGCCAGATCCAGCGGACTCCCATGTGTTGTTGTTGGTGTTGATGTGTGATGCTGATGTGTAGTTGTCCTTTTTTGATAGATTTGTTGTTTTTTTTGGTTGCTTTATGCATCGGCTCGGCTCAATGTGAGCTGAGCCTGCATTTTTTTTTTTGCAAATCGAATATCTCAAAGGTGCCCGGTTCCAAAACTGCACCCTTGAGTGTTCTAATCATGCTGGCTAGGTTGTGTCGATTGGGAATAGGGATGAAAACGGATCGAATACGGTCGGAAACTAGCTCATCATATTCGTTTCATATTTTTTCTCGGAATCGAAATCGGAATCGGAAACCCGGATATGAAAACGGAATCGAATATTATCGAATACAGATACGGAGCGAATACGAATCGAAACGAATACCAGGTAATGAATAATTATCAAAATAATCAAGACCCCTCAAAATAAGCTTCTTAAAAACGAGGAAGAGAATGTAGCCATTAGTTTTCAAAAACAAACATCAGTATTTTCAAATTTTATCTCTATTATTAAGGCAAGGGGAGATAGAAAATGTTATGCTTACTTTTCATACAAATTTATGTTATCATGAAACAAATAATAGAATGTGTATCACTGGAAATTCGTAGGCACATTGAATTTTTGAAAATGGTTGAATATTTTTAAATTTTGGGTTGAACATTTCAATTGAAAGTTTTTTAAACATTTGAGTAGTTATTTTTCAGAATTGAATTTTTTCATTTTCTTTGTATGTGGCCATTTAAGACCCGCATGAAAAAAAAAATCAATTTTTCCATACGGGTGACTTTAAGAGCCATATGCCAAAAAATAAAATTTAGAAATTTGAAACTAATTTATCTTACTCATATGAACTCCAAATTGGATGATTCTTTTTCCTAAATGTTTCTAAAATCATGCTCTATCATTGTTATTGTGTTCTGCTACTATTATTTTGCCATTTTTTCTTGTGACTTTGTTTTATCAATTAAAATTTTGAAATTCCAAAACTTCAAATAATATTTGAAGCTGTAATTAATTTCCAGCTGAAAATTCATAACATAAAAGTTGTAGAGCTCATCAAGACATACAACTTTTTTTGCGTCATTTCTTCATCGATAAATGATAATAATATTCACAAAGTTTACATATATCTCTTATAGTTTATAGAACAAACGAGATAGATGTAAATTTTGTGAACAATGTTACTATCACTTTATCGGATGAAGGAAATGACCAAAATAAAAGTTCATAGATCTTGATGAGTTATACAACTTGTTGTTGATGACTTTTCTCCCGTTGGCGGGCAGCGCCGCGGCGACCGGCGGAAGCGGCGCGTGGGGCTCGCGAGCGGGGCAGCGGCTCGAGCGGCGGCTCGTGCCGCAGAGGCTCGGCGGTGGCAGCCGCCAGCGGGCGGCTCGCGCGACGACGGGCGGCGGGCAGCGGGCAGCTGGCGGCGGCCGGCTAGCCGGCTAGGGTTTCTGGTTTTTTTTTTTTTTTTTGCTGAAAAATATCTCCGGATATCCGATGAAAAATCCCAGATAGTTTCCGACCATTTTCCGATTCCATCGGATATCACCCTTACTGTATTCGTTTTCGTTCCGAGAAAAAAAAAATCTGAATTTGTTTCCGAATCCGAGAAATTCCGGATAGTTCCGACCGAATATTTCGGAATCTGAAAATTGGTTCGACGGACGGAAACTATCGAACCAGTTTCATCCCTAGTTGGGAATTCCCAACGACACCAATGACCCTTTATGTGAAGTGGTACCAGTTCTACATGTGCCCAATCTCTTTGTATGTTGTGGTAGCACACACCCCCGTCGATGGATGCCGTTAGTGGGATATCTCAGTATGACGTGAGTGTGAATTTGGTGTGTGCACATTCGATATGTACTGCTCACTCTATCCCCATAATATAAGCCATGCACACATTCCAAGATTCTACATTAAAAACATTTGACCAAACAATTATTATAATATAAATTAAATTTTATTTGCTAAAATTAATATCATTGGATTGACATTTAAATTTACTTTAAGATGGTTATAATTTTGTTGCAATAACTTTATTATTATATGAGAAATTATAAGTTAAATATTAGTTTGAAGACTGTGCCAAGTTTAACCATGCTTATTATGGGATGGAGGAGTACTCAACAATTATATACTGTTATTCTTCAATCGCTGCAAAAACAAATGGAGATCACTGATTATTTTTTATCACATCTGAATGTGCTTTTTTTTTTGCCCTATTGTATGGATGGAGTTTAGATATTATAATTTAATAGGTTTAAAAAACGTATTTTTATTAATGTTTACCTGTATTGACGTGGATATTCTATAGTAAACATTTTTCTCCATTATATTTTGTTGAACAAGATTGGATCAAGTATTTTTCTACAAGTTGGTCCGAATCTATTCCTAGCACGAAACTCCCCCATCAATGTATAAACAGCGGTGAGAGAAATCATGCCAGGAGAAGGACAGCTAAAAGTACACATCCAGCAGACGGCGACGGTGGCTAGCGCACGAACTGGACGCCTCCAGTGCTGAGTCAGTGTGACGTCACCGCACGAGCGTACGTGCGTGGCGGCGGCCGGCGTCCGCGCGCGGGGCCATGTGTTCGCGATCACGACGGCGACGGCCGCGCGCGTCCGTATCCCGTAGGCCCTGTAGACGCGGTCGCCGTCGTCGCGTGCGCGTGCGCGTGCCGCGGCGGCGGCACGGGGCGGGGAGACGAGACGGGAGGCGCGGTCCGCGCGCCACGGCGTGCGACGCGACGTGCCCGCGCGCGCGCGCGCGTGGCCTGGCGCCCGCGGGCGGTGGCGCCTCACGTGGCCGTGGCCGCGGCGCTGGCACTTCACGTGCGGCGAGAGCGAGCTAGCAAAAAGGGAACGACCCGGACTTGCCCGGTCGTCGACGGCGACACGCCCGGCGCGCTCGGCGCGGCTGCTGCCTTTGCCACTTGCACGCGCGGCGAGGGCGGCGTCGTGGACCCCGCGGCCGGGTGGCGAGACCGGGTGTGCCAAGTGCTCCCTAGCTCGCTGCTGGATGGAGAGAGGTTTCGGCTGGGACGGCGACCGTTTTGTGCGGTGGCGGGCGGGCGGGGCTGTGTGCGCTCTCGCGCCGGGCGTGGCGTGCGGCAGACACCTGGGTGGAGAGGATGCCATGGTCTCGTCAAGGTGTTATCCTTATGGAATCCCCCGTGATATCTTGCGGAAAACTAAGCGGATACAATTCGGCGCGCGTGCGAGCGACGCCATATATATATATGATTGATTAGTTGCATGTCATCCATTGATATTCAGGTTAATCTAGGGAGAATGATCATAGGATGCGAGTATTTTTATGCATGTGGCCGTCACAAAATACTCCATCAGTTTCAAATTATAAGTGGTTTGATTTTTTTCTTGTCAAAGTTCTTTAGGTTTGACTAAATTAATTTATAAAAAAATTAACAACCTCTACAACAACTAACTCTACAATAACTAATTAGTTTCATTAAATCTAACATTAAATATAATTTTGATATTATGTTTGTGTTGCATTGAGTATATTTGTTTATAAGCTTTGTCAAACTTAAATAACTTTGGTTAAGGAAAAAGTCAAACATATATGAAATGAATGGAGTATAATTTAGTATTGGATATAGGTGTAAAATAACTATATGAACAAAATGGAGGAAACGTTGTGATTGGTAGAGAAGAGTAAGTAGTGGGGAAAATAAAATATGAAAGGTTGTGATGGGTTAGAATGATAATGCTGGTGAAGAAAATTTAGGACCAAATTTAAATATTGGAAGTTACTCCCTCTATTTTTTTAATATATGACGCCGTTGATTTTTTAAGATACGTTTGAATATTCATCTTAAAAAAAACTGTGTAATTATCATTTATTTATGTGACTTGATTTAATATCAAATGTTTTTTAAGCATGATTTAATTTGTTTTATATTTGCAAAAAAATTGAATAAGATGAATCGTCCAACGTTGTTAAAAAAATCAATGATGTTGTATATTAAAAAGTAGATGTTGTATCATATTTGGGAACGGATGGAATGCTACTTTCGTCATGTTGACATTAGTACACAAACATCAATCTCTAATGTTTGTTTGAACGCCAACCCAAGCGGGGAGTGGTCCACAACATGGAACGGGGATGCCTCATGTGCACCTATGGTGGCGGCATGGAGGCAAGATGTGGTGTGGACATGGGAGGAGACAGTCAGAATAGGAATGAAAATGGTTCGGAAAGTTACCAATTTCCAAACGTACATTCAGAAACACAAAAAAAAAATGGTCGGAATTTTTCTAAAAACTTTTGAAAGCATAAATGAATTCAGATTTTTTTTCTTGGAAACAGAAACGAATTCGAAAACTTTCCAGAATTCCATTCAGGTTTTAATCTTGGAATAAAAAACAGATTACTTCAGCTGATTTAGGTTCAGCGCCTCCTCTAGTACTCTAGATGTTCAGATTTGTACTGAATATTAAGATGGTTAATTTTGCCCAAATTCATTCCAAATTTAGAATCGTATCAAATTTGGTCGTCGATACTTTTCTAGTAGCTCGCAGTACGTACAGTCAGAGATGACCCTTTTATGGCAATGGACCCCAAGGCTATATGTGCTAATTAAGCTAGTGAATCGAATGGACCACAAGACATAGATAATATGCATATTGTGCAACTTCCCATGTGCTTTAGCTTAATGAAATTTGTGCATCCACACACCTGGCTTCTACTATCAAGTGTAGCTAGCCTCCTATGCATGCTGGTCCATACAAGTAGAGTCTCAAGTGGGGTATGTGACCATGCACTGCTGGGAGCCTGGGAGACTAGCACTGCATGAACAGACATGTAATATTACTGTGTGAGTATTAATTGAGCTAATGAACTAGTAATTAAGATGGTAATAACAACAAATTAAGAAGATATATTTAAATACACGACGAACACTGCACAGTCCGGACACGTATATATGGCGTGCTACACATGCATGCATGTCCATCAGAGCCCTAGCTAGCTGGATTCTGGATTTAGTGAGTAAGAGAGAACGATTTGAAATTGCCGTCTCGCTCTCATGGTAAGGTATCATGCACCGCACCTTCACACAGATCCAATTAAACACATATGATACTCCCTGCAAGCTATTTTAATTTTATCTTAAATCAAACTCTTTTGATTAAATTAATTTGACCTGTTTATGAAAAAATATAGTAGTATTAATTTGTAGCACAAAAAATATATTACAAAATTATTTAACCGATGGATTTAATATAATTAATTTGGTGTTATGAATATTGCTTCAACTTTGTATAATTAGAGAATTTCTGCTGGCTTTGCTTCACCTTACAAATATAATTAGAGAAACATGCTTAATTAGTCGTCTTTGCTCAAGCCAGATATAAGGTTCACACCGGAATTGTGCACATACATAATGGGTCCTCATGCGCAATTGTATTTATGGCTGTGATTATACATATTTGGCTAATGGGTGTGCTGTAGATATCAATACACTACTTAAAATATAGATGGACAGTAGATGATGGCGTCTGCGAAATCGGCTTCCATTTTCGCATACGACTCCTTAAGAGACTCGTATGTAAAAATCGATTTTCGCAGGTGGGTCTCATAAGGACTAGGGCAAGCGGTGGCGGCGGCGCTGCCGCATGGATCTGGCTGATGCCGGCGGTGGGCATTTTGGGTTTTTTATGAAAAAAATGGAGGAAACGTTGTGATTGGTAGAGAAGAGTAAGTAGTGGGGAAAATAAAATATGAAAGGTTGTGATGGGTTAGAATGATAATGCAGGTGAAGAAAATTTAGGACCAAATTTAAATATTGGAAGTTACTCCCTCTATTTTTTTAATATATGACGCCGTTGATTTTTTAAGATACGTTTGAATATTCATCTTAAAAAAAACTGTGTAATTATCATTTATTTATGTGACTTGATTTAATATCAAATGTTTTTTAAGCATGATTTAATTTGTTTTATATTTGCAAAAAAAATTGAATAAGATGAATCGTCCAATGTTGTTAAAAAAATCAATGATGTTGTATATTAAAAAGTAGATGCTGTGTCATATTTGGGAACGGATGGAATGCTACTTTCGTCATGTTGACATTAGTACACAAACATCAATCTCTAATGTTTGTTTGAACGCCAACCCAAGCGGGGAGTGGTCCACAACATGGAACGGGGATGCCTCATGTGCACCTATGGTGGCGGCATGGAGGCGAGCTGTGGTGTGGACATGGGAGGAGACAGTCAGAATAGGAATGAAAATGGTTCGGAAAGTTACCAATTTCCAAACGTACATTCAGAAACACAAAAAAAAAATGGTCGGAATTTTTCTAAAAACTTTTGAAAGCATAAATGAATTCAGATTTTTTTCTTGGAAACGGAAACGAATTCGAAAACTTTCCAGAATTCCATTCAGGTTTTAATCTTGGAATAAAAAACAGATTACTTCAGCTGCGCCTCCTCTAGTACTCTAGATGTTCAGATTTGTACTGAATATTAAGATGGTTAATTTTGCCCAAATTCATTCCAAATTTAGAATCGTATCAAATTTGGTCGTCGATACTTTTCTAGTAGCTCGCAGTACGTACAGTCAGAGATGACCCTTTTATGGCAATGGACCCCAAGGCTATATGTGCTAATTAAGCTAGTGAATCGAATGGACCACAAGACATAGATAATATGCATATTGTGCAACTTCCCATGTGCTTTAGCTTAATGAAATTTGTGCATCCACACACCTGGCTTCTACTATCAAGTGTAGCTAGCCTCCTATGCATGCTGGTCCATACAAGTAGAGTCTCAAGTGGGGTATGTGACCATGCACTGCTGGGAGCCTGGGAGACTAGCACTGCATGAACAGACATGTAATATTACTGTGTGAGTATTAATTGAGCTAATGAACTAGTAATTAAGATGGTAATAACAACAAATTAAGAAGATATATTTAAATACACGACGAACACTGCACAGTCCGGACACGTATATATGGCGTGCTACACATGCATGCATGTCCATCAGAGCCCTAGCTAGCTGGATTCTGGATTTAGTGAGTAAGAGAGAACGATTTGAAATTGCCGTCTCGCTCTCATGGTAAGGTATCATGCACCGCACCTTCACACAGATCCAATTAAACACATATGATACTCCCTGCAAGCGAACAAGCCGGTCCTCATCAGATTAGATTTTACATTAATTGAAATTGTCACTGTCATTCAATCTCTCTCATGAGCACGTAGCGGCAATATCACGAATTCACTACTAGGTTGGATCCCAAATTGAGCTGACGCCGCCATCTAACAAAGAAAGAAAAGTGAAGTGGGACAAGAATGGCCAATATCTGAGAAACACACACATAATCATATGGAAATTAAATAATCAATACAGCAAACAACATACTATTAATTAATTGTGACAAAACTAATTATTTATTGTCACTGCATAACGCATGGATGATTGATTCGTGCCACGGAATCAGTCAGCAGTGGCTCCAAACCACAAAGTACAAGACTCCAAAGCTAGCTAGCTACACACGTGCTCACGGCTCTCGTATAATTAAATAACTAAACACTCACTTGCAATTAAACCAGCCACGCTTATTTTAATATAT
>CM020178.1:45090445-45117125 GCA_009805545.1 Oryza longistaminata
ACGCATACGACGTTATACCTGTACAGAATTACAAACCATATGATATACAATCATTCATTACCTGAATTGAGATTCATACAATACACACACATACGATTGTAGGCGCCATGGCGGCGTGTCTGGCCGGATCCCGGAGTCGAGGAAGGTCATATCGATGATGATCATGGCGGGGCAGCAGTGGTGGCGGCGTCGCGGACCTCGAAGACGTTGCGGGTCTTGACGACGACGTCGTACATGTGGACGAGCTTGAGGCGGGAGAAGTCGCGGGGCACGGAGATGAGGTGGACGGTGGAGCGCTGGTGGAACTGGAGGAGGCACGGGTCGTTGAGGTACCTCTCCCACCCGAGCTCCCGCAGCCGCCTCTCCAGAACCTCGTAGCTCGTCACCACCTCGCTGCTCGGCACGTGCACGAGCACCTTCCCTCCCCCACCTCCACCACCGACACCGCGCCCTCTCGACGGCGCCTCGCTATCTGCCCTCCTCACCATCCCATCCTCAAACACCCACACCCCTGTCATATATATATATAATATATGTTTTTTTTCAATTCTTCTTTGCTTGATCACAGCTAGAAGCTTTTGGAGCTCAGCAATGGTG
This sequence comes from Oryza longistaminata, assembly GCA_009805545.1. Classification (NCBI taxonomy): domain Eukaryota; kingdom Viridiplantae; phylum Streptophyta; class Magnoliopsida; order Poales; family Poaceae; genus Oryza; species Oryza longistaminata. The sequence continues at coordinate 45,091,043 of CM020178.1, forward strand.
GTGGTGCAAGGAGAATGGAGAGGTAGTAGCTAGCTTATATACAGTGGCGACGAAGAAGACGGCTGCTACTGTTCGGATTCGTGTCCAGGGCGATCGGCCAAGGTGGGGCCCAGCGGGTGGTGTCATTGGGAATGGGTAGTGTGGGGCCCGGGGAATCACAGCGCCTCCAACCATAGAACATCGGTGGAACATTCCAAGAGAAGGGGAGCCTTGGGCCATCCGATCAGGGAGCCGACGGCGCTGGAGATGTCGTGTCAGAGAAGAAAAAAAAAAAAGGAGGATGATGAGCTTGACCTTTCGTCTGGTCAGAAGGAGGGGTGCAAAAAGGTGGCTAAAAGTGGAGCAATTAGCTAATTAATTAATTAACTGTTATTTTTAGGTCACTCCTATCTCATGTGATTAAGGGAAATTCACTGTGTATGTACAGCAAATAGGCTGCAGTTTTTTTCAGTGATATTGTTTACTGGCCATAGTTCACAAAAAAGTTATTTTGAATTGAAGTTTGAAATTATAAACGCCTTTTTCAAGTGATTAGGTACTTTTGTGCAATGTCTGTATAATCCTTGTAATTATTGGTGTGATATATCAGAACTAATTCCTAGAAATTAAGCTATGCGTATAAGATCTTGCTTTGTGTTAACGATTTTTCATTACTTCTTAATACGATTAAAACGGATTAGAGAGACAAGCCTAGAGCTGTTAGGGCTTGAGCATATAGGATTGTACTCTATCCCTAACTCGTCATGGTCCTCTTGTTGCCACTTTCCCTAAACCATAAAAGGATGAGGTACCAGTTCAGCTGTGGAGGAGGTTGTGGAGATGAATTCTCATAATCCACAAGTAATTAAAATTGGTAAAAATTTGCGTGGGGATAGGTACCATTTCATCTTTTTTAAATGAACACCATTTCATTCTTATTATTATTGTGTTGTTCTATATATGGATGGTTGGGTTGAAGTTACATTTGCAATTAATATATTAGTCAAATCACTTCACAATCCAAATCAATTTATTTATAATAGTAGTTTGTTTGGGAGGTGATACATATATAGGTCATTCAATATAATCTAAGGTATTTTAATTTGTTTGAAGCAATCTAGAGTGCCGGCCCATTCAGCTCTACTTTTCATATATAGGTCATTCAATATAATCTAAGATAGTCTAAATAAGTTTTCCGAAAGGGCAAATATGTCAAAATTTTCATATCATTTAACCTCTGAAATCTACACACACACAAAGAAACAGTAAAAAATAAAATTATTACCTTCATTTTTTAATAGATAACACGATTGACTTTTAAAATTATTACCTTCATAATTAAAGTTTCTTTAATGATAAGACAGTTCAAAACAAAATAAATCAAATTTATTTTTTTTAATACGACATATGGTCAAACGTCATGTCCGAAGTCAACGGTGTTATCTATTAAAAACCGGAGAGAGTATTTAATGTCAGGTGAATTTGCATATTTATTTTCTAAAATTGGTGGTCCGGTACCATGCATGATGCCCCTTTTCATTGTCCTCTTGCAAAACCACATCAAACTAACAATTTGAGGATGGTGTGGATGAATTTTAATTTAGCACTTTGGTTTTGCTAATTTCACTAGTACGGTAACCTCCATAGTTGCCAGTTGGGAACTGGCGTTAGGTGTCGGTTTCCCAACCGACACCAATATATTGGCACCTATGTCCGGTATAGGTGCCAGTTTTGGAATCGACACCTATAGAGATTATACGTGCCGGTTCTTACCCCACAACCGAAACCTGTAGTATTCAATGTATAAAAAAAAAGAGAAAATCTATTCTATACCACTGAGTTTGTTCGAGTTCAACAATTTACCATCGACATTGTCCTTTTTTATAATATACCGGCGACTTTATCAATTGTTCTATAATACACCATTGGGTTGAGCCTTCTTTCCAAAAATACCCAAAATAACCTTATGGACATACAAGGTTAACAATTGATTTATCTCACTAGAAGTTTCAAAAAAACATGAAAACTTTTATGTGGCCTCCTTACACAACATGGAAATTTGTATAGAACTTTATGTGGCCAACATAGGAAGATGGCGTCTGGATCCTCACCGCGATGGTTGCCACCGTGTTCGCCATCTTCATCACGCTCGCCGTTGCTCTCATCTCTCGCCGCGGCAGACGGTGGCGGTGGAGTGGGGGCGGCGGCGAGGGGAGGAGGAGCTCACTGCCTCCTCATCCCCCGTCGCTGCCTCCTCATCCCCCGCCGCTGCCGCAGCCTCCGCGTCACCCGCCGCCGCCGCCGACCCGTGAGAGAGAGAGAGAGGAAGAGTGAGAGAGAAGAGAGAGGAATAGTGGAAAAGGAGTACGACAGGTGGGTCCCACATTTTTTTATAAATAGAATGCTGACTGGACTGCCACGCGTACGCCACGTAGACCAAAACCACTGCGGATTGGGTCGAGGGGGTAATTCATCCGGTTTGCATAGTTGGGGGGGGGGGGGAAGAATGTCTGGTTTTGTGGTTTAGAGGGGTAGTTTGGTCGACCGCGATTGTTGGGGGGGGGTAATTCGTACTTTTTCCTTTCTTTTAACATATCCGTGTTATCTCATTCATGACTAACTGCACCATCAATTCCTTACCATGTAGCGACCATTACATATGTTTCATTATCAACCCAAAGCACGGCTCCGTGGCAGTCCTTGACCCCCTTGATTATAATCACAAGACGTACAAACAATTTCCAACAATCTTACAATAGTAAGTTATTCTGATACTATTGCATGTCTACTTATTAATGCATTACAATTAAATCTCCTCCTTAATACGAAACGGTAAAAAATCCATACTGTGCGCACAACTACTACAAGAAGGGTGGAGAGCAGATTCAAACAAGGGAGAAGCTGCTAGTACATATATATTGGCCGGTAATAGTCTACACAGTTAATGTATTCCAATTATTTTACTAATTAGAAAATTTAACTTTTTCCTTCTATGATATGTCATCAAGTGTCACAAGCAACCTAGAGGCTCAGTCCTCTGCGGGTATTACTCATGTGAATTCCTCAGGGTTAATGGGAGATACAGGGTTAACGCAGAGGATGTAAGTCTCTCGACTCAACGTATAAGTGCATTGGAGAACTGCACATCTATAACCTACTAATATATATATTGTGCTTCTTTCATGCATGCAGCTTCCTAGAATAGAATATCGAACAAGCATTGACGATACAACTATTACAAATGTGCAGCGCGATCTCTGTTACTTCATCCACCGTGAGTGTTGTCATGTCAAAGGACGGTTCTTCGACCTAGAGAGTATCCTGGATACAAGCGAAGAATACAAGAATCTTCCGGAGTGGAACAACGCGATGCGATAATGCAACTAGATAGTGTATTCGAAGTGACAATGTTATAAATATTGTAACATCTTGACGACACTTTTCACTTATACAATATATTTATATTTGTCAGTATCAAATGTTTTTCTAGTTACTAATATTTTTTATGCATAAATTAATTAATTAATTGGAACATTATTTATCACAAATTATTATTGTAACATTTTTTTCAAATTCTTGTACCTATTTTCATAGGCGGCTCTGTCAAATTTTTTTAGACGCACTGGTCCTATCTTCACAGGCGGGCGCCTTTACCTCTAGTCCGCCTGGGAAAATAATCTTCTTAGGCAGACCTCCCGACCGCGTTGATCTTCGCAGGTGTTGGGGTGCAGGTGGAGCGGGCATCTGCCTGGGAAGGCCATTTCCCCCGCATGGGAAAATGGTTTTTCTAGTAGTGATAGTTAAAAAAGGTGCACATCCTTTGGAAAGTGATTTGAGTTTGGACTTGCGAATAATAGAACAAGATAAGTTGATAAATGGGACCATATATGTTCCGCTCATATCCTGTTGCAGCGTGTGCACACTGATAGGCGACTAGCTAATTGGCGCCGGTGTTTTTGGCCCACAACTAAACTGAAGGATTCTATAGCTAGGAGTCCAGGACTAATATGCATGCAAGTGGTGAATGGGATAGAGGAATATATATTGTTCTGCCAAGCATATGAACAGATATCACCTTTGTTTTTCGAAAACAAAATTAAAGAACTTTGTTTGAAATTGTTTACCATACATAACTAAGAAATAAGTAGTGTGCACGAGAGGGATATGCTAGGGAGTGTGCACGACGTCGATTTGTCCTAAACTCAGTAGGGGCAAGTAAGATGTCTCTAACAGTGTAGAGGCAAGAGACAACGAGTAAGACATGAATGAAAAATGATAAATAAGAGATAGATGTAGGGGTAATAGATTAATTTTAACGATTTATGGATGGTCGTTCAAACATTTCTGGAACTTCGTTAATTAAACAGAGCCTAATTAATGCATTTCCTATTAGGCTGTGATGTATTAGACTCGAAAAACCCAGGCCTCTAAGCAAGTAAACACGAAAATACCTAAATTGTGATCAAATGTCTCACTATTTCGAATTAATAACTGCAGTCAGATAGCAGTTAATTGCCCGTTCTGACCTCTGACCACACCAGCCTTTACACGAAGACTTTAACCCTTTCCAAATTTTCTTCAAATTTATTCCAAATCTAAAGTAAGGCCAAATTTAGTCGTCACACTAACTAGCAGAAGTTCAAATCAAGCTACCATATCCAGCAGTATATAATTAAAGAAGTTCATCTCTAGGAAAATAAAATATAAAATCATCTTTTTTGCAATGTCATTTTTTTTGGTGTTTTTCGTGCATTTTCATTCTTTCTGCCACAAATATCGTATTGCGTGATACATATAAACCAGATATCATCAAATAAAAAGATTTTTGCAGACGAGGCTCCCTAGTCCCAATAGGTTGCAGGCAGGTCTTAACTGCTCCTGCATGAAAAAATTACTCCCCTCGCGATTGGTTATAGGGCCGCCTGCGAAATGCACTATCACGGACGGCCGCTTAAGACCATTGCAGGCCTCTGCGAAAATCCATCACAGGCCTAAAACCACGAATAGCAGGTCGACAACGGCGGTGGTAGACTATGGCAAGCACGATGACACTAGTGGTGGTGGTCTAGGGTAGCTGATTTGGTGTTTTGAAATTATTTTCATAAGCGGTCGGTATAGGTGACCACATGTCTCACATGCGGTTACGCTAGCTGCATGCAAAAAAATGGGATTTTCGCATACACGTACACCTGGGTGTAGGTGGACCGTCTGGTCATCTGCGAAAATCGATTTTGATCTTATGCAAAAATTGATTTTGTAGTATTGATTGTTACTCGTCATAAAATTTAGGCAATTATCACTGGTGGAGAAACCATCTTTACTCCCGGTTGGAAACCCCCTTTAATCCCGGTTTTCCAACCAGGAGTAAGGATCCGAGACTAAAGATTATGGACATCTTTATCTTTAGTCCCGGTTGATATTACCAACCGGGACTAAAGAGACAATAGCGGCAGTACAGATGGTCCCTTTTTCTTTTTCTTTTTTTCTTTTTATTTTCTCCCGAATCAAGTAGGCAAATCCCCAAATCAATCCCCAAATCTAACTAACATCCCAAATTCACATTACCAAATCCACATCACAAATCATAAAGTTACTTATACACACAAATCAAATACGTACATCACAATATCCTAAGAAATTACTCAAATACATCACAGATCCAAACAATGAATCACAAATTTGTAACTTCTATATATATATATATGGGGCTGCCTTTTAAGCTAAATTAAATTAATACCACTCTATGCATATCCAGAGTGGCGAAGCCAAATACACCGATAAATCTAGACGACTATAGTGACATTTTTCAATTACCAACCTTGTTTAATTTCTGAACACACATCCGGCAATCAGCAAATGGAGACGCGCGGCCGGTGATATGGAACCCGGCCGGCCGCTTGAGTGGTCTGGGAGGTGACTCGACGGAATATGATTTTTTTTTTCAGTAAAGTCAGCCGGCAGCAAGCTTTCTTCTATTATATCTACATCAGTAAAAATGTAAATTAGTAATATTAATCTGCACTGTGTCAACTTAAGAAAACATTCAAAAATTATAGTTTCACAGGATCCGGAGGCTCTTAATTATAAAATGGCGCCTCAGTGTACCCGCGCGCAGTCCTAGCTAGTGATGTACATATGTCTCTGTACGTCCAATCTTATTCATGCTTTTCTTAGTTATTCTTATCTTTAGTCCCGGTTATTAACACCAACTGGGACTAAAGATCCTCGGCCCCTGACATACATCTGACAGGGATGTAGTCCCGGTTGGTGTTACTAACCGAGACTAAAGATCAAAATTTTTATAACCGGGACTAAAAACAATCTTTAGTCCCGGTTCTTTTTGGATTCGGGACTATTGTGGATTTTGCCGGACCGACCAAAGATGGTTTCTCAACCAGTGTATGTTTGTTTTGGTGACACTTAGCCCGTCTACTACTTAATTGGATCATTATGTTGTCGTATATGTTTGCATGTACAAACAGTAACAAAAATAAAGAAACATATTGACACAGGAAGTAAAGTAAGCCAACTTAATTTAGTACTTTACGAGTTTGAAAATAGTTAGCTAGGGGTCCGGGTTAAATTCTGTGGCAAATGTAGTTTTAGTGAGTAAAATGAACTTAATAAAAAAATAGTTCTACGACAATCTCATCATTTAAAAGGGATGTTTTTCGATGTGTACGTCCATACGAGTGACTAGTGGTACTGACGTAAACCACGGTGGAAGGTCTTGATTTAGCATATATATATATATACATATACATACATACATACATATATATATATACATATATACATATATATACATACATATACATATATATATACATATACATATATATACATACATATACATATATATGGATGGAGTATATGGTTGCCGTATCAAAATTAAAGTACACAAATGATTTAGATGTCAGCTTTGCAAAAACTTTTATTAAAACTGGTTTAATTAAATTGCCTTTAAAAGAGTTTTTTTTGTCTGATTTTGTAGTTAAAGTTCACTACTACATAAAAGTTTTTTCCATATAAGACCCCAGTAGGTTGCAGGTGATTATAAGTGGCTGTGCCTGTAAAACATGCCCCACCATGGGCCGGTTGACGGTCCGCATGCGATATTGGCCACATTATTGCATGCGGCATTCCTAAGGGACCGCATGTGATACTGCATGCGATAATGCGGCTATTATCGCATATGGTCAGCTTAAGCAGCCACATGCGATAATACTATTATCCCATATGGTCGGCTTAAGCAGGCACTACCATAATACTATTATCCCATACGCCTGCTTAAGCCGACCACATGCATGCAATGATGGCCCATATATCACCACCTACCTCAAGCTACACCCATTTGAACTCGAAGTTTCTCTCTCCTAAACCAACCAACAAAAAGGGGGGGATTTCAACTCGAAATCTTTGCTTGAATTTGATATAGAAGGTAACGCACTTGCTTTCCTTCTTCATTTATCTCCATTTATTTTAAATTTCATCAGTGCAATGCGGCAAATTTCTCATTTTTTGTGAGTTTTTTTTTTTTTTTTTTGCAAAATCTAGCTCGAATAGAATGTTTCGATGAGCGAATTGTTGATGTAAGCACTATTACATACTACTTAATCGTAATGCTGCATTAATTTTGAGGAGATACATGTATTTTCATGTTTTTTTTTCAAAATACATGTGCTATATTTTTATTCGTACTGCGATTTTGATTTTTCATAAATGGATCGGGCATGGATGTACGAGATTCGAAGAACTCATCCGACATTCATGAATGAAGCATCCAAATTTTTTGCCTTGGCAAAGGCACATGCTTTAAGGAGAATATGAGGCAAAGTTTTTGGCCGTGCTTTGATTGCAAGAATCAGAAATTATTGGCACACATAGTGGAGCATGGATTCATGGACAACTACAAGGTTTGGCCCTATCAAGGGGACTTCCTGCTCCTGAAGATGACGGTGAAGAGTTCAATTTCCAGATGGATGAGGCATAATTTTGCAATCATGGATATATATGTCTCCTAAGAAAGGATGGATGTAGATGGTTCCACCGGTAATGATGATTTTGAGGCCATTTTCGATCTGGAGGACATGCTATGGCACATTGAACCAGAGCTACTACTAGGTAGAGCACGGGGTTTAGAGAATTGGGAGGCATTAAAGAAGTCATCAAAGGATCTTCTTTACGACGAATCCAATGGATGTGGTAAGGACATCACAGTGTTGCGTTCGGTGCTTAAACTACTTACTTGGAAGGCAAAGCATGGATGGTCCGATAGTAGTTTTAATGATTTGATGAGTCTCTTGAGAGTTTTGCTTCCTAAGCCCAACTTTTTGTCATCCAACACGTATCAACTGAAGAAACTCATATTTCCATTATCTCTAGGTGTCCAAAAGATTAATCACTATGTATTGTACCATAAGGAATTTGCAGACTTGGACAGTGTTGGCAACTTTTTTGACAAGTCGACAAGCACGATCGCAACACCTAAACGCCTTGCGGTGATATGGAGTCGCCAACCACCTCAATCTAGCCAAAGGGCCAAATCAAGATAGGTTTTGCAAAAAGAAAAGCTAAACCGGCTAGCGGAGCCGATTTAGAGATCAAAATCAGCCTCTAGGGCAAAACGGAACGATATGAGGATAACTACCCGTCTCGTGGGCAAAACGGAAGGTTTTCAGGACAAACCTACAAAGAGGTGTCGCACTCTCGCAGCAGCAGCGGACTGCGATGATCCAACTCTATATAGGCGGGTGCGGGGCTTGGAAGACTTCCAAGTCTTGGAGCCCGTGAACCCTAGCCGCCAGGCTGCTGAAATTACCCATGCCGCTATCGCTGCCTCACCTTGCATCGCCTCGTCCCCATCGCTCACCGCACTGACCGCCTCCTTGTCGTCCCTTTCCTATCTGCGTAGGCTGCCTTGTCCACGCCATAGGCCGCGACCTCTTTGTTGCCGATCGTCGCCTCTTCGTCGGACTCTACGACCATCGCCACCTCTTCATTGAGCGCCCCATGGTCGTCTCCTGATCCGCGTTGGCTGCCGCTCTCGTCTCCACCTCCCTCCTCGCTGGCCGCCATCCTCCTCTCCACGTCCTCCCCCACGCCGGCGGCCTCGCGGACCTCCTCTCCACCGTCCTCCAGCTTCTGTGAAAATGTAAGATTATAAGTGTTATTTTATGTGATTTTTAGCTGATAATGTGAAAACATTTTATGTGAGATAATGTGAATAATGTGAAATTTTTTTGTGATATAATGTGAAAACTTGTTATGTGAGATAATGTGAAAATTTGATGTGATATTTATGTGATTTTTTCTGTCGTAATGTGAATTTTTTTATGTGAGAGAATGTGAAATTTTTTTATGTGAGATAATGTGAAAAAAAAATTGGATCACGTGCGAGCAGGAGGATTAATGGGTCCACAAGTCAGCGCAAACCGACTTTGGATCAGACCAAACTACAAGGAACCGTCATAGGGGCCCACATGTCATCCTCCCATCAAAGGTGGTGGCTAGGGTTCAGCCGAACCAGGCTTGGTGCCCCCGCCACCGATGCTAGAGGTGGCATTTGCCGACAGAAGGGATGTAGCTGAGTTTAGGACATGGTGTAGTGCATGGTGACTCTACAGCAACTCCTGATGGCGGTTATGCATGGTTAGTAGACCAATAACCGTCATACAACTGCCATTGAGAGGCTATAAATGGAGCTCTCTTCACTTTGTAACACACACATCAAGGATCAATTCTCTCTTCCACTTTATTCTCTATAGTTTCTAGTAGGAAATAAGCTTAAGAGCCTCAGTCCTATAGTCTTCTCAGAGTTCTGAATATGTCTCTAGTACTCTCTTCTTTGTGTAAGACTATAGTCGAATTAATATAATTATTTTCTTTATTTATTTATGCTCATATTTTATATAATTCTTTATTGAGTATATTTGTTATGAGTAGTATATACTTCGTATATCTACTTCATCCTAGGGTAGTCGATCCATGCTACGGTAATGGTCCAATGACCTTTATAGGTTGCGCTAGCTCCTACTTGTTCTTCCGAAGGGTAAGAGTCCTAGGGGAGTTAGTGATATTGTTTAGTAGCATAAACGTGGTGTTTAGGCTAGATAAATATCGTTCGATGTGGGTGTATCCTACGGAAAGTGATGTAGGCGGCAGGTGGTGACAACCTTATCCATCCTTTGTATTTCTCCACGTCTAGGTATGATGTAAGAGTGCGTAAATGCCATAACCACGCTGGCAAACCAGCAGGGAGTGGTCTCTCGGTAGTACTTGGGTGCCTGGAACTAAGTTCTATGTTGTAAGCATGTATATGTTAAGTATGTACTAGACATGATTAGTTTAGAAGTATAGTTGTATCATAGTATCCTTAGCTATTTCCTACTAGGCACTCTTTTAGAGGTGAATCTCCTGTATGTGTCTACTACCCTATAAATCATTATCCTAACCCCTGTCTAGACTATGGTGAATTAATTATAGATTGATTAAATATATATAAGTATGTCTTCATACCGCCGCCTCCCTATGGAAATATTAATACGATATCTTTGGGAATACTCATGGGTGAAGTGCTACAATGGTATTCAGTATGCTTGCGGATTTATCTGTGATCGTAAAAAATACCAACAATGCTAGCCGCATTTCTCCTTCACTTTGATATAGAATTCTTGCATCCAGGTTAATTCTCCAATTGCAATACAACTACATTATTTTTTATTAGTATACATGTAGGAAATGATAATTTCCCTTTATTAATTGTGCTAGTTGGCAGTCGAAAGTGGTACTTAACGACTGTCAACACCCAGCTCCATCGCAACCAACGACAGCTGTTGCTCCAACACTACTTTCCTGTTAACAGGGAAATTTGGTAACTCCCGAAGTCATCATCGACCTAGAGTCAATATTGGCTTCATTGTCCTATAATTGGCCGATGAGAATTATCAAGTCGCTAATAGTCGGATTCTTGCTATATTCGGTTAAGGAAATAAATCTATTAAGGGAAGTTTATCCAGAAGTGACCGAGTTCAAGGAGGATACAGCATGGCAAGTTTATCAATTAATTAAGAATAGTCTGTTAGTTTCCTTTTATCTTTAGGAAAGTGTGTTTAGTGTTCAATAAGGACTTTATGTTTCCTTTTATCTTTAGGAAAGTTTCTTTTTTGACCTACAAGGACTAGTATCTACCCATGGGCATAAATATCTACACTGAGGTCATTGTAAACTATCTCTCAACCAATACTACTCTCGGCGCATCGCCACCCTCTTTTCTGAGGTTTTACTTATCAACCGGCGGAACTTGGCACCTGACGCGGGGCTGCATCAGTTCAGTTCGATCTCCTGCGAAGGGGTAAGTCCTACGTTTCGTCGACCCTGGTGAATCTATCAGCTACATTGGTGTTGTTCAAGGCTACATCATTTCGATCTCTTGAATCGCTCTGGTTTGGTTGATATATTTGCCTACCTAATATCTCAATTCTATCTCTAATTGCATTGTGTTTAGAGACGCACCGATTTAGATGGGACTGTCTTGGTTAGGCCCGATCTACTGTCTTAGCCGATATATCTCTACAATCACAATGCTGTTATAAATAGATTTGTTATATCCATCACATTAGACAAACTAAACAAACTAAAGGTTTCAATGTTTATCTAAATCAATTGGATTTTATGACATCGGACTTTTAGCCGATGTATGTTTTAACCATCGGATCAGTACTTATCCTATCATATTATTATTAGCTGATTGGTTTCTATTGGATTATATTATTATTATATCTTATTATCATCAGTCGATTGTCTTTATATCATTATCTACGTTGTACATATAGCCGATTGCTCAAAACCCTATCGACATCGGCTGGAATCGGCATCGGCTAATATCGGCTATCGGCTGGAATTACTCCATCGGCTTGTTAGCCGATCGGCTATTTTATCTGCTATTTACATATCTTGTCAGTTGCAGGATCAAACTGACTGACTGTTCGTAATTCTTACAGTTACAGATAGAAATCCGCAAGCGCATGGATATACCGATGTAGCACTTCCCTTACGGAGTATTCGAAAGGGGATCGAATCCAAGGGAACATGTGTGATCAGATCTTCCTCTGGTTCATCCAAGGACACCAAGCAAAGGATAGGCAAGGATAGAGAGGATTTACTAGTGAGAAACAATGTCTAGGGAAAGCTTTAGTTTAATCCTAATGCAATACTTCGGGCACTGGCAACCTGCTGTTCCCAGATGTCGCTCTACTACGTACCCGAACAGGGAGGACTTAAGTGATCTCGAGGGCTGTCACCACCTCTACACCTACCTCAAACATACCGTGGGATACGCAGCAATTACTGGATAATAATTACCTAAACACCACGTCTAAGCAATTAATATCTACTTTAGTGTTTATAACTCACCAAAGCAATCACTATATTTTAGTTGATTATAGTGAACAATAATCCCGTATGCTATTTAGGAACTAAACAAGAGATAATTCTCACAAGATAAATTTAAATTACTTAGGGAGAATATTATATTGAAATCAGAGTAATAAACAGAATTAAAGAAATGAGAGAAGATTACCGACAACTCCGGAATTCTTCTGACTTCTTCTACTCTACTCTCTTCCTATTCTAGTATACAATATAGTAGAATAGAGCCACTTATAATTTAGCTCAAGCTTGGAAGTGTGTGTTCAAGTGAGTGAAGTGAGGTCTATTTATAGGACCTTGTCCGAAGTGCCCCTTAACCACCATTAGGGAGTGTTTTATCGGGGTGCTAGCCGATACGTTATCTGGACATTGCATCGGCTTACAAGGATTACATACAAGTTGGATTTAGCCGATTGCAACAAAAGCTTCACTGTTTATCTAATCTTGTGGATTTAATGACATCGGTCCTCCAGCCGATGTATGCTTTAACTTTCGGATCAGTGCTTATTCTATCATATCATTATTAGCCGATTGGTTTCTATTGGATTATATTATTGTTATATTTTACCATCATCAGCCGATTACCTTTATATTGTTATTTACTTCAAGTGTCGGATTCTACATCAGAATATAGCCGATAGTTCAAAAACCCTATTGCTATCGGCTGGTATCGGCATCGGTCGGAATCACTCCATCGGCTTGCCAGCCGATCGGCTCTTTGATCTATTGTTTACATATCTTGTCAGTTGCAGGATCAAACTGACTGGCACGCCCGCATCTCATCAACCTTTGGACCTGCACTGGAGCTAAGCAAATCTCCCAGGCTAGTATGTGTTTTTCGCGTCAACACTAGTCCACCTTCCCCAACTCAAGTGAGGTCATCACCTACATCTCCTGCTCAAGCGCCGACTCCTCCCTCTCCGCCTACAGTTCAAGCATCACCGCTAAAAGTGCATCTAGGACCCCTCAATTGTTTTGGTGTTAATGACAACACAATTAGAGGTTCACTAATGCTTTTTGTTGAGACAAATGCAAGGATAAAAAGGAGTGGAACTTGAGTTTAAAAGCATTGCAGCATCTTTTTTGGTAATCGTCTTCTAATCCATGTATATCTTGTGTTCTTGAGTATTAGGATGCCGTACTATTAAGAGGGATACCACATGCATATAATTGGTAGAACACTAGTGCTCAAAATCCTTTGTTTGAAGTGTTCTTGTTTTATTCTTGTCAGACTATCCAATCCTGATCGGACTATCCGATGCTCAGACTATCCGAAATTTCATAGAACTTTGCTCTCTGTCTTTGGTCTGAGTGTTGGCCAAAAAATATCAGACTATCCGATATAAGGTCGGATTGTCTGATACATCGGACTATCTGAAATTTCTCAAAACTTCACTCTCTGTTTTGAATTGTTTTTTTCCTCTTGAGTGATTTTCAAATCAGATTATCCGATGTGATCAGAGTATCCGATGACCCAGAGACTCCGAAATTCGATGGAACTTGAGTCTCTGTGAGAGGATAAAATTCTTGCTTCAAAAATAACGGAATATCCAATATGACATCGGACTATCCGATCGATCGGATTGCTCGAAATTCTCCAGAATTTCGTTCTCTGTCTGTGGCTTGCTTGGGGGTCAAAACATCGGACTATCCGATGTCACCTCGGACTTTCCGAGGTGGGATGAAAAGATTCTCTCCCAACGACCACATTTTGGGGGAATATATAAATACCCCCCACCTAACCCTTTTCTAGGGTTACCCAACTCATTCATTCTCATTCACTTTGGGTTGAGCTTGGTGCTAAGGTGCTTTGGATCTTTGAGCTCTTTCTCCCTCTCTCAAATCTCTCCTTGTTCTTTGTGCGGTGGATCTTGGTGGTTGTGGATTTGGTGTTTGAGGGCCTAGTGTGTGTTTCACTCGATCTTTAGCACTAGGGTTTGACCAAGAGTTGTGTGGTGTCTTTTACTCTTGGAGGTTGAGGACTCCTAGACGGCTAGGTGTCACTCCCGAGCCACCGATCTACGTGTGGTTGGCCGGGAGAAGTTTGTGAAGGCCGGATCTCGCCTCCGCAAGGACAGAGATACCCCTTAGTGGAAGGAGGAGTACTTAGTGCAACCTCTTGAGGAAAGGGTTAGCAAAGACCTGGCTCTTAGTGAGCTCCTCAACGGAGAGTAGAATCCCCTCAAGGATTTGAACTCTGGGAACAACTCCGTGAACTTCATCGTTGGTGATCTCTCTTCATCCTCTCTTTAGCTTTGCTTAATTGTGCCGCTATAGATCTAGTCACTGTTTGCGCTATACTCTTGTTTGTGTGCTAGATCTTCTTGTTGTGACTCTTTAGTGGATTAGACAGTCTGATCCAACATCAGACTATCTGATATTTTCGGATAGTCTGACTGTGGATCAAACTTTCCGACCCTAATTCAGTTTTAGCTTCCGCATAAAGTTTTAAATTAGCCTATTCACCCCCCCTCTAGGCCTAATTGACCCTTTCAACTGGTATCAGAGCCTAATCTCCTAATTAGGCTTAACCGCTTAGAGAGATCATGTCAGGCCAAACGGGGGATGGCAAAGATGGTGATAAGGGAGATACATTTCCTTATGACTATCCATCCACATCTACTTCTTATGTGAGTACCTATAGCGGCAAAGCTCGGTACTTCAACGGTACGCAATATGTTGCTTGGAAACATAAGATGAAGATGCATTTGAAGTCTATTAACCCATCTATTTGGAGAATAGTCGAAAAAGGCTATGTTTTGCAGAAACCCGATGATCCCACCAAGGAGGACAACGAGAACGAGCACAAGAATGCTCAAGCCACTAATGCAATACTTAGCGCCTTGAGGAACATACTTGGCACTAGCGATGTTAATTAGTGCATGCCGACAAAAATGTCATAACAGTCCCTTATGCTTTTACATAAGTATCCGCTCGTAAATCTAAGTATTTTTTTTCCGCAGTAATACATCCTTTTTAATAATTGATGTCTCTAATTCATCTTTCTTGTTTGCAGCGACCACTATATACTATTCCTAGTATATCCGAAGGACCATTTGTTCGTAGCATTGGATCCAACACACTACGACAAGGAAACGTTCATGGAGTTCCTCACTATTCTGATTTTATAAGTAATGTAATAATCCATATGTACATAATTGCTATTATGAAATTTCTAAGTAACTATAACAAATGTTTTGTTCGAACAACACACATATGTATTACAGCAAAAGAGGTGGGCCAGTAAAAGAGCCGACAAGGAATAATCTACACGTCAAGACAGGCTTGTCGGTACTGACAAATGATATTAACACATTTTTTCTTAGAATCCTTACTTGTTAGTATTGACTGGTCTCTTATTATTATGTTCACAGTGTTTCAAACAACCCCACAGACTTCCCTATGTAAATAATACATGTGCGAGATGGTTAGAGTCAATAAGAGGTACACACAGTGGCGGGCCCAGGATTTTGAACTTGTGTATTCGAAATGGCGAGAGGAAAAAATTTTGTTCATACACCTAAAAACCTAATAATTGGCTTGTATAGTATCACACACTAATAATTATATAATTTATAGCGTATATAACATAAAATTGAGCATAAGTTGCACACATTGATAGAATTGATCATCACGTGAAATTGTTTAACATATAGAAATACTAATTGATAAACATATCAAAGTACCAACATATGGAATACAAAAATGATAGAAAATGATAAATTGGGAAGAAATCTTACAATTTAGAGATTAACTTTTCGACGCTTGATATTTTGAAAATAATCGATGATGTCCTTGTCCTTAGCTTGCAAAAAGAATTCCCTTTCAATGAATGTAACCAAACAATCATTCAACCATTTTTGTCCCATCTTAGTTCTCAACTTGTTTTTGATGTAGTTCATTGAAGAAAAGACCCTC
The DNA here is from genome assembly GCA_009805545.1 of Oryza longistaminata. Lineage (NCBI taxonomy): Eukaryota > Viridiplantae > Streptophyta > Magnoliopsida > Poales > Poaceae > Oryza > Oryza longistaminata. The sequence continues at coordinate 45,107,369 of CM020178.1, forward strand.
TACAAACTAAGCAACCAAGCAAGTATACTAAATCAATGAATTGTAGTTCCCAATCCTAAAATTTCCATTGCAATTATTCAAAATTCGTGCCTTTGATTCACCGTGTGTATGTGGCAGTGTGGTGGCGGCGTGGCCCGTTGGCGTCTTCGCGGCCTCGGTCGTCGGCGGAAGGCGGGAAGGGGAGGAAGGCGGCTCGGCGCCCAGCCACCCACACGGCCATGCCGTCGCCAGCACACCACACGGGCACACAGGCCACAGCCCACAGCACGCCGCTGTGGGCGCGCGGCCCATCGCTGGAGCCAGCGACGCCGAGTCGCCGACGTGCCACTACCTGCTCGGCCGACGGCCGCTGCCGGCGCTGCGCCGCGGCTCACGCCTCCCTCCAGTGCGCCCAGCCGGCGGCCGCCCCTTCCGTGCTGCGGTGCTGCTCCCGCGCAGCCGCGCTGGCGCGGTCTCCGGCGCGCTTCGCCGGCGACGCCGAAGCCGCACGCCGCGCCCGCCGCCCACGCCGCAACACATGCCGCCGGCTGTGGCTGTCTCCAAGCAAAATTAGGGTTAGGGTCTTAGGGAATTGGGGATTTTAGGAGGAGGGGATTTTTGTTTGGAAATGGGCTCAGTTCCGGCCCAAATAGACTGCGGGCCGAGTGGAAAGGGGGAGGGGATTGTAAAATTTAGGTCCAATACAGCAGAAATGGTAAAACAAGGCCCAAATGAGTAGTTTAACTCTTTTTCTTTATCTTTTTGCATACATATATGAACTATAGAGTATATATACCTATTTTTTGTCCAAAAATCTTGGGTATACATCTGAATACCCTTGAATTATAGCTGGGCCCGCCCCTGGGTACACAACAAACAGTGACGAAGTAAGTCCGGATATTGCACTCCATACAGGGTATTCCGTCGAAATTTACTTTGTAACATTTATTGTCCACTTTGTCCATAGATCCCGTCAATCCCTTATGTAGCAAATCGGTTCGACGACACAATTATATGGAACATGTGCGCTGAGCACTGCCGTTTCACCCATCATGATGCCTACAATGCACTTGGGCTATTCTACGATAAGGAGAGTCAAATCGCAATAAAAGACATATTCAACCCACTAGGAGAGTGGGAGGAAGAACATATATAGTGAAAATATAATATTTTTTGTCCGTGATGAAACTGTTGTTTATTTGTAATATATGTATGACACGTCCATAAATGTTTTGTGTTATTTATTCTAAGACTATTTACATATCAATGCAATATTGTAGTTAGAATGACAACTTGGTTAGCTCCTGTGCGTAGAATTTTAAATTTCGATTATGAAATTGCGGGAAATGTTGTATTACATACAAGACACGATCTTCCCAAATGGCCAGTTTGGGAATGGGCCTCATGGAGCATGCGGCCGGCCTAACTTGTCTGCATGCGAAAACCGATCTTTGCATGCGGGCCAGTTAACCCAGTTGCATGCAAAGATCGATTATTGTCTGTGCTGCATTAAGGGCGAGCGCATGCGAAAATAGTGATTTTTGCAGACATTTTTGTGCATGCGTGCTGGCCAACCGCATGCGAGGACCGGTTTTGGCTCCCAGGAAAAATGATTTTTTTTGGTAGTGGGTGTAAATTGTCTAGATATAATGGTTGTCATATAGTACAACCACTATTTTAAAATGAAGATGTTTTGGTTTTTCTAAGTCAAATTTCTCCAAGTTTGAGCAAGCTTCTATTAAAACCATAATAATTAACATTTTAACATGAAACATGAATACTATACAATGGTAGATTTATTTTATTAAATTAATTTAATGTTGGTGTTGTATATGTGTTGACGAAAAATCCGCGCTCGGCCGATGGTGCCAGATCTATGTTGGCGCGAACTAACTCAACGAACACAATAGCTTGGGAGATCTGCTTAACTCCAGTGCAGGTCCAAAATATTGATGAGATGTAGGCATGCCAGTCAGTTTTATCCTGCAACTGACAAGACGTATGAATTGAAGATCAAAGAACCACTCGGCCAATAAGCTGATAGCAATGCTAGCCAATGCCAATACCAGCCGATGTCGATATGGTTTTGAGCAACCGGCTATATGTCCAATCTAGATTATGATACTTGAGTAAATAATGATATAAAGACAATCAACTGATCACAATGTAATAAAACAATAATATAATCCAATAGAAATCAATCGACCAAAACTTGAATAATAGAATAAAAGCCGATTTGATGTTTAAAGCATACATCAGCTGATATTTCAATGTCAAATATTTCCACAAGATTAGATAATTAGTGAAACCTTTGTTGCAATTGGCTAAAACTAACTTGTATGTAATCCTTGTAAGCCGATGCAACATCTATATAACTCATCAGCTAAAATACCAATGAAACCCGTATTGTCAATCAAAGGCAGATTAGCTTTTATGATTCTGAGCACGACTTTGTAGGTCAAACCCAATTGATGCAGCATTAAGTCTAAACAATCAGGCTTTTGACTGATTTTCAGGGTGGTGGATACCTTAACTAATCTAGATCGATAAAACAATTTAACTAATACCAATAAAACCCTAGAAAAGATCTAGCCGATATAGGTAAATTCAGACATTGACTTAAATTAACTAAGATATATAATAAATAGATGTTTACATCGACAAGATTATAGTATCGAGGCCCTAGCCCTGCCGATCAAACATCCTTAACAAGCCTTACCCCTCATCGGAGATCGACGCCGATGAAACCTAACTTGAAACAAGAACTCGTTGAGAAAGAAGGAAATAAAAAGGGTGGCGATGCGCCATAATTGTATTGATCGAGAGATATATTACAAGGACCCGGGATGTACATATTTATACACATGGGTAGATATTAGTCCTTGTTGGAAAAAGACACAAACTTTCCTAAAGATAAAGTAAAATATACAAGTCCTGATCAGACTCTAAACAATATTTCCTAAAAATAAAAGGGAACTAACTGACTCTATCTAATTAATACAAAAATTGCCATGCCGCATACTCTTTAAACTTGGTCTGTTCTCGATAATCTTCCTGTAATTGATTGAGTTCCTTAACCGAATCCACTAAGAATCCGACCGCTGGCGAGTGACATTTCCCATCAGCCGATTCTAGAACTCTGAAGCCGATACGGTTCCTAGGCCGATGATGACCTCAGGGCTTACCAAATTTTGGCGTTAACAATTTGTTTCTATATTTTCCTATAAGCTGGGTTAAACTTACAGAAAGTTTAATACAGGATAAAACCAAAACACCTTATGTTCTAAAATGGAGGGAATATTAAACTGATAAGAAACAACTTAGGTGGTAAAATAGAATTTAGTTTTCTTTTAATGTGTCAAATCACATCTTACTATAAAGTTGATGCCCACTAACAGCTAAAGCTCCACATGCAAGTGTAACACATTATCATCCACTAGCAATTATTATCTAGAGTATTTTAAATCACATGCAAGTGTGACAGATCATCACCCACTAGCAATTATTATCTAGAGTATTTTAAATCACATGTAAGTTTGACACATCATCACCCACTAGTAATTATTATCTAGAATATTTTAAATATCATGCCAACATAACATATCATTTACAATTTTGTTATATTTTTAGAACTCAATATGCAAGCAATGTCAAATTATTATCTCCACACCATTTTCATATTATTTAAACATATACATCTATCATTCCTATAATGTATAACATGCATTCATCTACATATCCTGCAGCAAAGCACGGGGCATAAACTAGTTACACGGCTATAGAACATAACATAGGTTAGCATACGGCACCTATGCGAAAATTAGAACCGGCACCTATAGATTAGCATGAGCCAGTAAAGAAAAAGAGAGCCAGCTCGAATCGATCCGAACTCACCAACGTTTGACACCGCACCATCCCCAAATCAAATTGAAATCCCCAAATCAAAATTAAATTGTGACCATGATCTATTGACATCACAGAATGAACATACTCAACAACAAAATAATTCACAAAAACATCTACAAAAGAGACTGGGGATTGGAGGGTAGGGGAGGGCGAGGGCTGGCCACCGGGCTTCTTTGCTCCACCTTCTGCTTCCTCGCCGGCGGGGAAGGGAGGGCGCTGCGCTCCCACCACTGCCTCCTAGTGGGGAGCCCACTGCCCCTGCCGCCACCTACCCTCCCGTTGGATCTGGCGGAGGGGAAGACGCTGCAGCCGCCCATGACCGGATCTGCCGAATGGGGCGCCGCCGCCGCCCACTTCCTCTCCTCCCGCTGGATCTGGCGGAGGGGAGGGCATTGCCGCTGCGTGCATACAGAGAGGAAGAGGACAGACAAAGGAGGCAGGGGGGGTAGGAAGGAGGAGGAGGAAAGGGATATAGCACACCGGGTAGAGAATAAGATTTGGGCGAGGTTTTTTATGCGGTGGGCGCACTGATCGATCGTCTTGGCTCGGTCAATTTTAGAAAACCGATACCTACAGTTTAGTGCCGGTTTTTCCTCTAGAACCGGTACCTATAGTTCTTAAAGGTGCATGTTCTTTATTTTTCTCATCGTGTGCAGGTGAGAAACGGCCCTTAGGTGATGGTTTTAAATTAAGGGACACCTATAAGACCGGTCCCTATGAGGGTTTTTATAGCAGTATTACCTTGTAAGTGGTGGTCATAAGCAAATCAACAAGCCTCTCTTGTGTCAAGCTTCCACAGACTGAGCGGCTCGATCGGCTCGTCTCCACCCTACTAGATCAAATACGTACCACACATATACAACTATTATTAAATGTACTTACAGTTATTGAGAGGTGGAGTAATATGGACCGTTGATCAAGAGAGGGGTAAGGTATGGAATAAAAATATATTGTAACCAATGGAAGAGGAGTAATTAACTAGTGAAATATTGCCATTAACGCCGAATTGAATACCTTGCTCCGTTGATCGGTACTGTACGCTAGAGAATGTAAATCTACCTAGGCATCGATCAGATCTACATGGGAAAAAAATCAGGTTGTGCTTTCTTTCTCTTCTCCCACATCGCTTCGTTCTTACGAGGGTTTGAATTGGTTCACTAGAAAAAAATCAGAGGGAGAACTGCCGACATGGTTGAGGATTGAAGCGGAGATGAGGTCGGCCGGTCAATGGCATGGTGAAGCGCATCTGCTAAGATTCCATTTACGCAGTTGATTAGTGATTTACGTAGCTCACAATTTCATTCATATAAGAGACTGGAATGAGTTCTCCTCCTCTGTTCTTCTTCGAGGGTTTGAATAGGTGCACTCGCAAGGAGACACGGTCATCATGGTTGAGCATTTTTGCAATCTACAGCTCTCATAAAAAACCTATAGGAGGCAAAGATGAGCATATCTCTGGATATTTGTGTTGGGATACGCGTAGGCTACGATAGCATAAATCAAAATTTTCTATCGCGTAAACCAGGAACCATGCAAGTATTAAATCATAGATCGTTACCACTCGACGCGCTGCGCAGCGGAAGAAGACGCTGAGAAGTTGAAGGAACTCTCGCGAAGTAGCGCGCGTCGATGTAGAGGAAGTAGTCGATCGCACCGGCTCGACCTTCTCCTCCTCGTGCGTTCTCCTCGCCGTACTCCCACGCTGATCAGCACCGCAACCAGCGGTGCCTCTACCGGTATCCACACGTACAGGGACGGAACGCCACGCGCAGATGTGCTAGCACCCGCGCACGGCTAGGGTTTTGCTCGGGGAGGGAAGTGACGGCTAGGGTTTCTCACGTGATGCAATGCCTCCGCCGATCACACCCCTCACGAATATATAGGATCCATCACTCGGGCCTCCAAGGCCCGTAGGACTCCTATTCGGATCCCTATCCGAATTAAGCTCATATTGGATCTCCAGCTTATATTGGATCTCCCTCAATCGCCTTATTCCGGCCCATTAAGCGTACGACCCTGTAGGTTCATGTATACTCGGTTGTAACCCGAAAACTCCTTTTCGGTCCACACGTCAACAGCGGCCCCTAGCAGAACGTATTGACCCACCGGACATACATAAAAATCATATCGGCTGGACCTCTAGTGTATACTTGTATGAACCCCTTTGCCTCACGATATTGATTAAGCTCAAGGCTAGATATGTGCCATCCTCTAATAGCTCAATCATTCACTCGAACCTGTTAATAGATTATATAACTTGTGATTGACTCCTCAATCACCTTTGGCATGGTCATGCACTTCCATAATCTACAACATCGAGGGGCCCAGAGATATCTCTCCATAGGAGGGGCAAATCCCATCTTGATTATTCATATCCCACTACATGTTTCATAGCATACCCGAAAACTACTTTTATAACTACCCAATTACGGAGTAAGCGTTTAGCAGTCCCTAAGTAAGCTACTACACATGTTGAGAACCATGATAATCTCAGGTCTAAGGATTCAACACCAACACTAAATGAGATCACTGACGACACAACACATATGGCTCTTGCAGTGTCTCATGTTGGGTCTATCCAACAACATGTTCACCAACATGTGTCCACATTATTAATTTGGCTTCTCTATACCATGATCCATGAGACATGATCATCAATTAATACATGTGCTGATCATATAAACATATTTGTTTCACATATGATATTTGATCAGGGATCCTTTAGAAATAGTAACAAACAACATAAAGAGTCTCATGAAAGAATCACATATTCATTAACCAATAAGGAGTTATCTATTTCAAGGAACAATGTCGGATAAATATGTAAACATAGTATGTGATACAATCATCTCTATGATTGCCTCTGGGGCATATCACTAACAATTTGGCCTGTGGTTTGTACGTTGCGGCAATTGCCGGCCTTCTTAAATGCATGCACATATATGCCCAATAAATGGACTTGCAATGTGGAGGTGGTTTCCATTTTATCAGAAGTGAAGTAAATCAGGGAGATGGTTATTCTCAGGTAAATATTAAAATCTAAGTATATGCATGACATTATAAAATAAGTCATTTAATTCCCTAAGATATGTAAAATTGTGTTAATTAGTGAATTGTACAAAACATGTAAATAATGAAATGGATGATTACTGGGCGAATTTGTTCTTAAGAAAAAAAATGTAAATCTCAAAAGAGCACGCAAATATCGTCCTGCAGATGTATAACTACTCGTACCGATGCGGTACATATGTAGATATAGAACTAATACTTAACACAATTATACCCTTCTCTATCCCCTAGAAAATTATCTTTTATCCTTACTACCTAATTACCTGTGCCAGTATTTAAATACTTTCTAAGTGGTACCTTTTAGTTTTACTGTTGAGCGCTGAATTTTTGCCTTTTTTAGAATCCTCTCCATATATTAAATATATCAGCAGAAAACGTTCCTGTTATACCAGTATCTTTTTTCTCCAGTATCTTTTTCTGCAATCCCAGCAGTTTGAGGGCGACTGCTTTGATCAGATAAGGATATTTTAAGCACAATAGCGACCGTACGTTATAAGATATTCGCTCTCCGAGTGCGTCCAATTATGTATAAAAATTGAACAACCCGAATGGGAGATACCCCAACCTTTGTCATCAAAAGTCATGGGCCTGCCGATCAAGATAGATGTGATAATGCAGGTCTAGGCTACCCATCATTCCATATGTCTATGTCTATTCTATGTCTATGTCTATGTGTGTGTATGTTGCATATATTCATGCTCTAAACTTTTAGCTGTCCACGACAACAATCTCTCGTGCTTACCCTACAAGACGATGTGCTTCCCTCTTCTATGTTGCAAAAATTTAATTTGTCACAAGTCGGTCCAATGAGAATTTGCCTCACCATGCCATGTCAATATGTATTTAGACAAAATTTGATCACATATCATAAATTGCACAAAGATGGGATTTTTTTTTCATTACGGGTGGTGTTCAATTAGAATATGCTGGCTAAAAAAATTATTGTTTTAATGCTATTCAATAGCAAGAGGGAGTCGGGATTTGTCCCATGCTACTCAATGAGATATATATCACCTTAGATCTCATTTTGTTTTTTTAAAAAAAACTTATGGCTTGTGTAATATGATAGAAGTTAGAGGTGTTATAAAAATTTGCATTATCTTAAAACAAATTGCTCAAACATGTAACTCATCTTATTTTGCGATGAAATCTTGTCCAACATGTGCCATGTCCCATGTTTTCGCCAAAATGTAAGTCTCACACCGATTTCTTTTGTCGTAAACAAGATCACACACGATTCGGAAATACTCCCTCCGTCCTCTTTTAAGTTGTAACCATGAGTTCCTGTCTAACTTTGATTGTTCATCTTATTTGAAAAAAACTTATAATTAGTATTTTTGTTGTTATAAAATGATATAACATGAATAGTAGTTCATGCTTGACTTATGTTTTTTAATTTTTTTTTAAAAAAATAAATAAGACGGACGATCAAAACTGAGCACAGAAAATCATGGCTTCACTCAAAATGAGATAGAGGAGTAGTCAACAATAATGCAATAGTACGTTTTTTAACATATTAGCTAGCTCAAATTGATCCCACTGTCAAATTGCTCGAGCTAATCGTGGCATAACGCATGCACAAGACTTAACCGATCAAATAAATTAAAACAACTGTGTGCCCCGATGAGCGCGGGCAATTTGACAGTGGGTTCATATTGTGGCTCATAATACAGAGTGGAGGCGCTTACAAGAACAATTCCCTTAGTTGCCAATTGCCATTGGAATAGGCGCAATCAAAGAATTGATTCCCGTGTGATGGCTCCAACACAATAGCTACGTCCCCATAATGACTCCAACTTTACAGGCAACCCACGTGAATTGATATGTTCCATGGGATTCACATAACCAAAACAAATTATATAATGAAGTGACTGTTGCTTTGCAACATACTCCACTGTTCCATATCCCCTTATAGGTTGATTCTTTTTTGGACGGAGGGAGTAGGTGACTAAACTGTACCTATCTTACAAATTATGGTAATTAGTTCGTACCCCGCACTTTGCTACGGAATAAGTGGATGGATACATGCTATATATTATAGAAATGATAGATATATTTAAATAATGTAAAAATGATGTGAAGATAATGATTTGACGATGCTTGCATATTGAGTTATAAAAATATACAAAATTATAAATGATATGTCATATTTGCATGATATTTGAAATACTCTAGATAATAATTACTAGTGGGTGATGATGTGGTGCACTTACATATGATTTAAAATACTCTAGATAATAGTTGTTAGTAAGTGATGATGTGGCACGCTTGCATATGATAAAGACTCTAAATAATAATATGTAGAAGTGACGATGGGCACACACTTGTATTTTAAGTTTTAAAAGTTAGTGGACATCAATACTATAGTAAGATAGGATACCAACAAGGCGACGAGATCGATCTAATGATCGATCTAATGGTATTGGGTCTCCAATTACAAGCTAGCATCGAAGCTCCATTCTTGTTTTCTCATAGGTCCATGCTCTCCCTAAACAATTAATAGATCTTCTCATGCGATATAGCCTAGGTTTTTTTTTATATAACAAAGCAACTTATTGAAAAGAAAAGTTCAGGAGACATATAAAATCCCCGGTACATCACCTGGATTAAAATTAAAGATAATATAGAACAAAAGCATCCCTTCTGCAAGTAAGTGTATAGTTGAACTAAGAGAAATAATTTTGCAAATGAAACCATGCAGCAATAATGAATGGGGTCGACAGAGGGATACGACATTATTGTTGTGATGACTTCATCCTCCACAGGCCAGATCTATTACTAACGTACGCACCGCTTAGCGTGG
>CM020178.1:45117150-45215274 GCA_009805545.1 Oryza longistaminata
AGAAATTCACAACCAAAGGAGGAAAAGAAAGAATTATTAATTACTTTTCCAATTAAATTAATCACTGAATGATCTTTCATTTATTAAAAATACTTCCAATGCTCAAATAATTCTGGGAAAAATCCAGAAAATACTTGGACATTAAAAATATTTAATACAATTTTATCTATATCAACTTAATGTTCAAAATTTTCATAGATTTTATTCACACACTTGCTTTAATCATTAAATAATTTCTAAAAATTCCTTTTTCACAACGTTTTATAATTTAGACTTGTGATTGACTCCTCAATCACCTTTGGCATGGCCATGCACTTCCATAATCTACAACATCGAGGGGCCCAGAGATATCTCTCCATAGGAGGGGCAAATCCCATCTTGATTATTCATATCCCACTACATGTTTCATAGCATACCCGAAAACTACTTTTATACCTATTTACGGAGTAGCGTTTAGCAGTCCCTAAGTAAGCTACTACATATGTTGAGAACCATGATAATCTCAGGTCTAAGGATTCAACACCAATACTAAATGAGATCACTGATGACACAACATATATGGCTCTTGCAGTGTCTCATGTTGGGTCTATCCAACAACATGTTCACCAACATGTGTCCACATTATTAATTTGGTATCTCTATACCATGATCCATGAGACATGATCATCAATTAATACATGTGCTGATCATCTAAACATATTTGTTCCACATATGATATTTGATCAGGGATCCTTTAGAAATAGTAACAAACAACATAAAGAGTCTCATGAAAGAATCACATATTCATTAACCAATAAGGAGTTATCTATTTCAAGGAACAATGTCGGATAAATATGTAAACATAGTATGTGATACAATCATCTCTATGATTGCCTCTGGGGCATATCACTAACAATTTGGCCTGTGGTGTGTACGTTGCGGCAATTGCCGGCCTTCTTAAATGCATGCACATATATGCCCAATAAATGGACTTGCAATGTGGAGGTGGTTTCCATTTTATCAGAAGTGAAGTAAATCAGGGAGATGGTTATTCTCAGGTAAATATTAAAATCTAAGTATATGCATGACATTATAAAATAAGTCATTTAATTCCCTAAGATATGTAAAATTGTGTTAATTAGTGAATTGTACAAAACATGTAAATAATGAAATTGATGATTACTGGGCGAATTTGTTCTTAAGAAAAAAAATGTAAATCTCAAAAGAGCACGCAAATATCGTCCTGCAGATGATAACTACTCGTACCGATGCGGTACATATGTAGATATAGAACTAATACTTAACACAATTATACCCTTCTCTATCCCCTAGAAAATTATCTTTTATCCTTACTACCTAATTACCTGTGCCAGTATTTAAATACTTTCTAAGTGGTACCTTTTAGTTTTACTGTTGAGCGCTGAATTTTTGCCTTTTTTAGAATGCCTCTCCATATATTAAATATATCAGCAGAAAACGTTCCTGTTATACCAGTATCTTTTTTCTCCAGTATCTTTTTCTGCAATCCCAGCAGTTTGAGGGCGACTGCTTTGATCAGATAAGTGATATTTTAAGCACAATAGCGACCGTACGTTATAAGATATTCGCTCTCCGAGTGCGTCCAATTATGTATAAAAATTGGAACAACCCGAATGGGAGATACCACCAACCTTTGTCATCAAAAGTCATGGGCCTGCCGATCAAGATAGATGTGATAATGCAGGTCTAGGCTACCCATCATATCCATATGTCTATGTCTATGTCTATGTCTATGTGTGTGTATGTTGCATATATTCATGCTCTAAACTTTTAGCTGTCCACGACAACAATCTCTCGTGCTTATCCCCTACAAGACGATGTGCTTCCCTCTTCTATGTTGCAAAAATTTAATTTGTCACAAGTCGGTCCAATGAGAATTTGCCTCACCATGCCATGTCAGTATGTATTTAGACAAAATTTGATCACATATCATAAATTGCACAAAGATGGGATTTTTTTTTCATTATGGGTGGTGTTCAATTAGAATATGCTGGCTAAAAAAATTATTTGTTTTAATGCTATTCAATAGCAAGAGAGAGTCGGGGATTTGTCCCATGCTACTCAATGAGATATATATCACCTTAGATCTCATTTTGTTTTTTTAAAAAAAACTTATGGCTGTGTGTAATATGATAGAAGTTAGAGGTGTATAAAAATTTGCATTATCTTAAAACAAATTGCTCAAACATGTAACTCATCTTATTTTGCGATGGAAATCTTGTCCAACATGTGCCATGTCCCATGTTTTCGCCAAAATGTAAGTCTCACACCGATTTCTTTTGTCGTAAACAAGATCACACACGATTCGGAAAATACTCCCTCCATCCTCTTTTAAGTGTAACCATGAGTTTCCGTGTCTAACTTTGATTGTTCATCTTATTTGAAAAAAATTTATAATTAGTATTTTTGTTGTTATAAAATGATATAACATGAATAGTAGTTCATGCTTGACTTATGTTTTTTAATTTTTTTTAAAAAAAAATAAATAAGACGGACGATCAAAACTGAGCACAGAAAATCATGGCTTCACTCAAAATGAGATAGAGGGAGTAGTCAACAATAATGCAATAGTACGTTTTTTAACATATTAGCTAGCTCAAATTGATCCCACTGTCAAATTGCTCGAGCTAATCGTGGCATAACGCATGCACAAGACTTAACCGATCAAATAAATTAAAACAACTGTGTGCCCCGATGAGCGCGGGCAATTTGACAGTGGGATCATATTGTGGCTCATAATACAGAGTGGAGGCGCTTACAAGAACAATTCCCTTAGTTGCCAATTGCCATTGGAATAGGCGCAATCAAAGAATTGATTCCCGTGTGATGGCTCCAACACAATAGCTACGTCCCCATAATGACTCCAACTTTACAGGCAACCCACGTGAATTGATATGTTCCATGGGATTCACATAACCAAAACAAATTATATAATGAAGTGACTGGTTGCTTTGCAACATACTCCATCTGTCCCATATCCCCTTATAGGTTGATTCTTTTTGGACGGAGGGAGTAGGTGACTAAACTGTACCTATCTTACAAATTATGGTAATTAGTTCGTACCCCGCACTTTGCTACGGAATAAGTGGATGGATACATGCTATATATTATAGAAATGATAGATATATATTTAAATAATGTAAAAATGATGTGAAGATAATGATTTGACGATGCTTGCATATTGAGTTATAAAAATATAACAAAATTATAAATGATATGTCATATTTGCATGATATTTGAAATACTCTAGATAATAATTACTAGTGGGTGATGATGTGGTGCACTTACATATGATTTAAAATACTCTAGATAATAGTTGTTAGTAAGTGATGATGTGGCACGCTTGCATATGATTTTAAAGACTCTAAATAATAATTGATAGTAAGTGACGATGTGGCACACACTTGTATTTTAAGTTTTAAAAGTTAGTGGACATCAATACTATAGTAAGATAGGATACCAACAAGGCGACGAGATCGATCTAATGATCGATCTAATGGTATTGGGTCTCCAATTACAAGCTAGCATCGAAGCTCCATTCTTGTTTTCTCATAGGTCCATGCTCTCCCTAAACAATTAATAGATCTTCTCATGCGATATAGCCTAGGTTTTTTTTTATATAACAAAGCAACTTATTGAAAAGAAAAGTTCAGGAGACATATAAAATCCCCGGTACATCACCTGGATTAAAATTAAAGATAATATAGAACAAAAGCATCCCTTCTGCAAGTAAGTGTATAGTTGAACTAAGAGAAATAATTTTGCAAATGAAACCATGCAGCAATAATGAATGGGGTCGACAGAGGGATACGACATTATTGTTGTGATGACTTCATCCTCCACAGGCCAGATCTATTACTAACGTACGCACCGCTTAGGTGGCCCTGTCAATGTGATTCACCGGACTCAACAAAATATGTCACTAATTTATTGGTTAAATCAGATGCACCCTCTTGTCTAACCTAAGTAAGCTATGCTAAACCAAATGCACCCTATATATATACACATAAATATTATATATTTGATTTTTAAATAATTAATTAAGTTGATCACCATGAATCATCACGCAATATATACACATCTAAAATCACACATAAGCGAAGTGGGCGTAGCTCAACTAGTTAGATTTTTTGTGGTGGAACCAATCCACCCAGGTAAAGTTCTAGACTTAATACGGGTACTCGCATTTATGGCAAATTATTCTTTCAGTAGTAGACGATGTACCCATTGACATCGAGACGCCCATGGTGACTTCATTAATCTTAAGATATATTGGCTCAGTCTCGCGAAGATGCCTATAGGGGTAGAAATCACACGTAAGAGATTAGATTCGCAGATACGAGTCTTGCGAAGATGCTTATACAGGTAGAAATCACACGTAAGAGATTAGATTCCCAGATACGAAAGTAGCCCGCCACATACTCACGTAAGAGATTAGATTCGCAGATATGAAAGTAGCCCGCCATACAGTCGACGACTGGTCATGTAACCGATAACTGGACCATCCAGTACGCTCTCTTGCTGAATACTCGGCGGTGGGTTAATTAAAGCTGAAGAAAAACCTGTGTGGCCCGTGGGCAACTGGGGCATGCACCGTTGAGGACTGCAGTGCAGTAGGCCCAGCTCAACTCACATGGATGGATGGATGGAGGGACCGAATGGCTCAGCAGCACACAACTGCATGCAGTACGGTCTTATGGCCTGCCACTCCTGGATTTTTTATATTTTAGCCCTTCTAAAATATATGTTTTACATATAGGTCCCCAGAAAACTAATTATAGATATGGTATGGAACAGCCTTGGTGCTACGGATATTGGCACCAAGATGGGATGTCTTAAGACTAAATATATTGAACGCCGAGGTTGTGTTGGTATTGACGCTAGGCCGAGTATTGAGTTGCCATCAAATTTTGGAAAGGAAAAAACCTAACAATTCGATGTATCCTAGTTCATTCTGACAAGTTTTTTTAGTGAAAACTTAATCTGAGAGAAGAATGTCGATCATTCACTCCTCCCAATACCTAAATTCTCTTGGTTTGCTATAAATTTTGAAAAGAGGCAAAATTGGATTGTGACTCATTATTTGTAATTTTTTCCCCAAAGCCAACCAACAGAATTTAGGTATTCATTTAAAAAAACATGATTTAGGTATAATGAGGGAGGAACATACATCCTCCTCCATATTAAGATTTGGTAACTAAAAATAAATAAGCGGTAATGAATTATGATACATTGAATTTGTAAGTTTTATCCCAACAAATTAACATCAAATCAGTAGGATTTGGAGAAAACCTAGACGGGAGACTGGCACCAAATTGATTGGCGCCGTAACACAAACTTGAGCACCACGTGTTGGCGCTGAGATATCCTACCTCGGCATCCCTGAGAGTCTGTTTGTAAAATACGTTTTTTCAGAGAGCTAAAGTGTTAAAAGACATTGAAACTGGAGGAAGAGGTCCCGAACCACGCGTCCATGCATGGCCGGCGAGATATTATCGTGGCAGGCTAGCTTTGTAGTTGTAGGTGCCTGTCAACCGGCCGGCATGATCTCCTGTAGCGAGCAGGACAGACAGAGGCTGGACCTGGGCTGGACCACCATGTTGTGGCCTATCTCCTGCTTGGTCTGTGTACCACACTACGGAGTAGATGACTAGCGGTGCATATGGTTTTGTACTGGAGCATTATTGGATATACTCCCTCGGTCAAAAAAAAATACAAACCCTGGTTTCCGTGCTCAACATTTGACCGTCCGTCTTATTTGAAAAATTATGAAAAAATTAAAAAGATAAGTCACGCATAAAATATTAATCATGTTTTATCATCTAACAACAATAAAAATACGAATTATAAAATAATTTTATATAAGACGGACAATCAAAGTTGGACACGGAAACTTAGGGTTTGCCTTTTTTTTTTTTTACGGAGGGAGTATATTGTATATATATATGTAGCTACCGTATAAAGAATCCATCCGCTGTCAACGTTCTAGAAACTTCTGTTTCTCTACACGCATGCATATATATCATGGGGTCAGATTCAAGTGGTATTAATAGGTAAACTCGAACATATTATTATATATCTGACCACAGATTTATTGGTGGTACCACGCTCGTATGGGTACCACTCCTCTAGGCTCCTAAGCTAGCTTTCAGTTTCTGTCCGGAGAAAAAGAGAAAAAATAAATTATTAATAATTGATAATCGAAAAAAATATGCTGCGCACTTTCTAGCATATATTCGTACCCAATCTAATAAACCTGTGATGTGACCCTCGTTGATGGGTGGGACTTAGCCCATTCGAAAATTAATTTTTCGAAAAATCACAAACGCCTGTCTCATGGGATAGCAAGCATGGGAGTTAAGTACCACCTTACCTATTCTAGGAGTGGGAGATCTCCTTATAAGGGATGATACTCTCCTAGCCACTTGAGGCATGTGAGGTCAGGGGCGGGCCCAGCAATGATTCAAAGGTATTCAGATGTATACCCAAGAATTTTAGACAAAAAATATGTAGTATACTCTATAGTTCTTATATGGATGCAAAAAAGTTAAAGAAAAAAGAGTTAAACTACTCATTTGGGCCTTGTTTTACCATTCTGCTCATTTGGCTTGTTTTACCATTTCTGCTCATTTGGACTGTTTTACCATTTGCTGTCATTTGGGGCTTGTTTACCATTCTGCTTATTTGGCCTTGTTTACCTTTCTGCTGTGTGGGTCTAAATTTTCCACTCCCTCCCCATTTCCACTCGGCCCAGGCAGCTCCCAAAATCCCCAACCCTAAACCCTAAATTTGCAAGGAGCTAGGCGGCGACGTGCGTTCACTACAAGAAACCTATTAATCCATGACGGATTCTTGGTGACGGATTCTGAGACTGTCAAGGTAGGCGCGATCTGTGATGGTTATCTTTTTTTTGTCATAGATATACACCAGTGGATATTCTCGGCCCCGCTAACTCGTGACGGTTTTATTTGGACCGTCACAGTTTATGATTATAAATTCGTCATACTAAGTTGGCCCAAAGCAATAGGCCCTCTATCATATATTTAGTGCAAAGAAAAAATAAAAAAAATGTGATTGCAAAATGAATCAAACCCAAAAGACAATTTGTTTTTGAACTAAATTATTTTGTTACTTGTATGCGTATGGTACACTGAAAATATTATATATAGTGTGCGAACAAAAAAAAAATATTTGGAGCTGTAGGTATTGAACCTAGCAAATGTCATAAGGGGCAAAAAGCAAACGTCACAGATTTATATAATGAATTTCTAAAAAATATATTAAAAGTTAAAGCAATTTAATCAAGTGAATTAATGAGGAAACTAAAATTTTCCTTTGAAAATCATGGCCGGAAATATTTTTGTAATATTCTAAGTGGTCTAAATTATTCTCTAAAATTTTCCGTGAATTTTCGGAGCTCAATAACTAGTTTTAATACCACAAAGATCATTTAACCTATTAAAATAAATGGAAAACAAATTAAAATCCCTCTCTATATCCTTGGGCCTTTTCGGCCCAAGTGTTACTCTCTCCCTCCCTTAGCCCGCAGCCTCTCTCTCTTGGGCCGGCTTCCCCTTCCCCCTCCACCTTCTTTGGGCCACCGGCCCAGCCCATTTGCTCATCCCTCGCGGAGTCTATTTTTCCTCCCTCCTCTCAATTAATTTCAAAATATTAAAACTTCGAATCAATTTTTATGGCACTAAATCAACTCGTATAAAAAAGTTGTCAAAAACAAAGTTGTACAACTCATTGAGATCTACCAATTTTATTTTAGTCATTTCTCCATCTGAGTTTGATTGAACTATATAAAATTATAATTTTAAAATATAATAAATTCAAATAATTTTTCGGATAGTAAATGATTTCAAATGGGAAAGTTGTCAACAACAAAGTTGTATAACTTATCAAGATCTACAACTTTTGTTTTGGTCATTTTTCTATATGACTTTGTTTGAAAATAATGAATTTGAATTTCAGATTATGACAACTTCGAACAATAATTACAGGTACTAAATGATTTCAACTGAAAAAGTCATCAATAACAAAGTGGTATAACTCATTAAGATCTATAACTTTTATTTGGGTCATTTTATCATCCGACAAAGTGATTTATAACATTGTTCATAAAATGTACATTTCTCTTATATAGTTTATAAACTGTAAGAGAGATATGTAAATTTTGTGAACAATGTTAGTATTAATTTATCGGATGAAGAAATGACCAAAATAAAAGTTATAGATATTGATTAGTTATACAACTTTGTTGTTTATGATTTTTTCAGTTGAAGTCATTTAATATTTGAAAATGTTGTTTGAAGTTGTCATAATTTGAAATTCAAATTCAAATTATTGAAACAAAGTCATATAGCAAAATGATCGAAACAAAAGTTGTAGATCTTGATAAGTTATACAATTTTGTTGTTGAAAATTTTTTCATTTGTAATCATTTACTACTCGAAATATTATTTGATTTTCTTATATTTTAAAATTCAAATTTTATATAGGTCAATCAAACTCAGAAGGAGAAATAACCAAAATAAAATTAGTAGATCTCATTAAGTTACACAACTTTATTTTTACCAACTTTTTCACATAGGTTTATTTAGTATGATAAAATTCGATTTGAAGTTTTAATATTTTGAAATTAATTGGGAGGAGGGAGGAAAAAGGGAAGCTGGGCCGACGGCCCAAAGGAGCAGTGGGCGCCAAACTTTGGCGGTAGACCAAAATTTCAATGTGAACTGACCATTTTGTCCAGATATTTTAGTGGTAACTTCGAATGCACCATGGGTATTTTAGTAAAATCGCATTGGTTCCTCAACCCTAGCCGATCCAAATCAGATAAGCCGCCACCACACGCGAGGCGCTACTACAGATGAGACCTCCGCCGCTGCTGGGCGCTGGCCTCCATCTCCGCCGACCGCCGGGCGCCGCTCACCTCGCCGGCTTCCTCCCCCTTCGCCGCTTGCCGCGCCGGCATCCGTCTCCGCCGCTGGCCGGGCGCGGGAGCGGTGGATCCGCTGCCGCCGGCGCCTCCCGGTCCCAGAGGGGGCGTGCGGCGCGTTACCCGGAGCAGCCGCCAGCGACGTGGATCGAGGCGGAAGAAGCACCGGCGAGGGAGAGCGAAGAGTCCTCCTCCTCCTTCTCCGGCAGCAGGTCAGGGCGCGGATCCCCTCCCAGCAGCGTGCCTGCTTCCTACATCTCGCGAGCTCTGTCCATCGAGAGGCTGCTCGAGGAGGACGACGCGCTGCTGCGCAAGAAACGGCAGCAGAGCGCCGACATGCTCGCCCTGATGACGACGACGATGTCCACCCCCCGGGCCAGGGTCTCCGGCGTGGCGCGGTCGCCAAGAGAGGCGGCGCGAGGATTCAAGAGGTTTCTGAGCTTTGGCAAGAAGAAAAGAGGCGGCAGGGATGTCACCGTCATTGACTGCTCCTCGCGGTCCATTGTTTAATTCTGCCTCTTTACTAATGTTGTCTGATTTTTTTGACACAGCTCATCGGTCGTTTTTCTCGTTTCGATCATTCAACTGTGGCAGGAGCTTATCTGAAGAGCAGATTTGGAGATACTTCTGTACGTATGATGGCGTGTTTATGGTTTCTTCTGATGTTCTTATCTTAACAGTCTTATGTTTTGGCAACTACCTGTTTGCATACTGTACCAAGAAAATGAGAACCGTCCGCCCACAATATGTCGTGAACTGGTTAGTTGGAAATTAGCACTTTTACGTGTTTCAGAACATTCACTTTGTTAGCGAAATTTCAGAATATTTGTGATGTTTAGCTTGGTTAATTAAATGTGCATGTAGGTCATTCCAAACATGAGTAAAAAACTGAACATGCTTTCCCCTAGTGATCTACGTTCTCTACTTATAATTTGTATACGTAGTTCTTTTCTCTACAAATTGACATTCAGATCAAAACATTGTAACAAACATGCATGCTAGGAACACTTCATTTGTGCACTTCTGCTGGGGGAGGCAGCTAGGATTATCAGTTTATTACCAAATATGGTACTATACTATTAATTAGTATACCATGCTATCATCCATGACCAATATTCTCATCTTTACGGTCCTGCATATAAATCTCTGTATGTTTAAATGCTATATGCCTATAGTCTGTAGAAATGAAGCATGCATAGGAAGTTACTCGTGTTATAACTTAAGTGTCTAAATTTTAGTGTTATACTCCTATGCATTCTAGTTCACTTTCCTGTACCATTTTACTTGCTCATTTTTTTGTGGTTTAGTCTGGCGTCAGTTGCTTGTTTGCTTGGCCCAGAGGTGGTTTGGGGATGGGGACATTGAGTTGTTAGTGTAATTTATTATGGGGGCATCAAATTGGTGTTGCAAAGTAGCCTTGTCATTCAAAAACTAATATTGTATCTGTAGATTGTTTCTTGTTGTTTCTCTAGCGCATAAAAATATAATTTAACATATGGTACTATACTATCAGGTTGCTGGGCTCAAACATATGCGAACTTTGATGGAGGAGTGGCCAAAATGCTTTGGTGGCTGCTAGGTATTGTCATGTGCTTTTGAACAGGGTTTAATTATGTTGTATGAGATATGCTAAAAAAAAAATGTTGTATGAGATGTGAGGGTTGTAATGTGTTTTTAGAATATTTATGTGCTGATTTGTAACTATTTTGTTACTGATGATGAGAGAATGTAATTTTATGATCAGTAATTAATTTTGCTAAAATTATGGAAGAAATATTGTATTTTGCTAAAATTTAGCAGCAGCTGAATTTTAGTTGGGCTGAAATCTTGCAGTAGCCCAATTTGAACTGGGCTGAATGATGACTAAAAGGCTGAAAAACACCCCACAAAAAAACAAATCGGCCCAAAACAAAAAAATCCAGCTGGTCATAAATGGGCCGAAACCTCCTGGAACCCGAATTGGGCCAAAAAACATGTGGGCTAAATCCTATGTGGCACCGATGACACATCAGCGTCCACCTTGGCGAACACATGGCACATATGTGGTGATTTGAATCTGTGACGGAAAAATATCCTACGTGGCAGCTAATCATGATGGAAAAATATCCTATGTGGCAGCTATCCGTAACGGTTATTTTCGTCATAGGAAATGGGCTTGGATGGACTAACTAAGACCTTGGGCTCCATCGTGACGGTTTAAAACCGTCACCGATTCTGTTAATCTGTGATGGTTTTCGACAAACCGTCACGTAGGTCAATCCATGACGCTCAATCCGTGATGATTTTTGAAACCATCACAGATGTTGTTTGGTGACGGTTTTTCAGTGATCCGTGACGGAAATTTTTCATCATGGATTAACAGGATTCTTGTAGTGGTTGCGGCGGCACTCGGCAGGTGCAGCGTGTGTTGCGAGGTCGTGACAAGACTATCCATCTAGGTCTACCCAAAACAGGAGAACCCGCTGAGGTTTCGCCGCCCGCCGGTCCCCGACAAGGTAAAGGTTGTCGGATTCCCCGGGACGAGTCAGGCCCCCCCTTGCGCCGGGTGAAAAACGGCCTTAATCCTGGCCCCACACCCTTCCAACCAATGGTCTCTGTTTTGAGAAGATCTAAATTTCCAGTCAGGCCTTACCCACTAGACTTGTGGTTGCACGAAGATGCCTTGCAACAGAGGCCCGAAGACCGGTCCTTATATTAGTCGGGGTGCGACTACCAAAGTAACTAGCTTGCACCCCAAGCCCAGCCCAAAAAAATATATTTTAGTTGCACAAATCTTTTTATCACCCATCTATTGACAAACCAGTCAATAGTCCATAACTAATCCAATTTTAGTTGTTAACCACCAGAGTCTAGTTTAACCAAAAGTTCTAGGTTGGAACTAAGCATGACTAAGCATTTACCTAAAGCAACTAGTCAGTCCATCATGTAGGGTACTAGACTAGTCAAGTTATAATTTTACTAGGGTTCACAAAGATCATGGATATCAAATCAACATCATGGCCATAACCAAGAGCATAGGAATAACTAATAAAACAATATTAATAATGAACGGTATAATTTATTAAGCAATGCAATATAAGTAAAACAACATAATTTTCACAATATGGGATTCAACATGTTCAAGGTAGATATGACTTGCCTTGATCGCTCACAAAGTCTTCGGCGTCAACGGCGATGAAGAGCTGATCTTCCGGAACGGCAGGATCTACACGACCAACGCGAAGAAATACAAAAGGGCTAATAAAAACCATATGAACAGAAGCAATAAAGCACATAAATGGGTTCTACTCATTTTTAGGAGAAATTAGAGATTTGAACGGGTCGATTCCGAGTTCAAACGGTCAAGATATGGCCATTTGAAGTTTAGGTGTTGTTTAAATGGAAATTTGCAATTTTGTGAATTATTTTTCTAAAGGAAATTGATTTATTGCATAGAGAAGAGAGAGAGGGGTCCACGGGCGGGTCCCACTTGGCAGCCGCTCGGTCCACTGTGAGCCGAGAGCACCGAGGTGGCTCACGGTGCACCGAGGCACAGACACGGCCGGGCAGGAGCAGCACCCGGCCAGGCGGCTCGCCGGCGACGGCCAACGGCGCGGCGGCAGTGCGACGGAGAGCGGAAAGGGGAAAAACGGAAAGAGGAGGAGACGACGGTTCTCACCGAGCAAACGCGGCGGCGAGAGGTCAACGGTGTTGCCGGCGGTGAGGAAGAAACGGCGAGAAGCTTCGGGTCGTCGGCGTAGTCGTCGTTCCCGCGGCCCTCGTGGTCGACGGAGGGGTGGACGGGGACGAGGAGGAAGCGGCGAAGCGGATGGTGGCGACTCCGGTCTTCAACGAGGTCCCGACCACCAGCGAGGGGCTGCCGGAGTTGCGACGGCGGCGGCACAAGAAGAGAGCGGCGTGGCGGACACGGAGAGAGGAGGGAGAGGGCGGCGGTGTGTGGGGAGAGAGGAGGGATTCGGGGTCCCTTTTATAGGCCGTAGGGGAGGGAGAGAGACGCCGGGTAGGGAGATCGACGCCGGCCATGGTGGAGCTCACCGTTGATGAGCATCATCAAAATCCACCACGAATAATACGGGATTGAGTGGGAAATTGTGGGGGAATTGGAGAGGATGAGATTGGAATTAATTCCCCTCAATTAATTTGATGAAACAGCGAGTGGAGGAGGCGAATCGGAGCTTGCCGTCGGTAGGAATTCAGCCGGAGAGAGAGATGGTGGCTGGAGGTTAGGGCTGATGGATGGGACCCACTTGTCATCGAGAGGGAGCACACCTGTCTCTGACTGGGCGCACGGAGGAGGTAGACTTAGTTTGAGGGAGAGGCAAGAGCTGGGCCGGCCCAAGGAGAGAAAGGGGCAGAGATGGGCTGGAAACAGCCCAAAAGGAGGAAGAGGATTTCTTTTAGCTTTTCCTTTTTATAAAATTCTTTAATTGTTTTTGGTTGCCTTATAATTATTTAGAATGCTCTAAAAATTCAAGTAAACATTTTCAGGCATGGGGAATTTATTAAAAATACCCACAAGCCAAATTGACATAAATATTGGTGAATTTTAATTGTTGGAGGTTCTTTTAGGCTTTTAAAATTTCTAGAAATACATTAAAGCACGATTTAAATTTAGGGCGATTTTCAGGGCGTTACAGCTGATGACTGAGGCCAGGCGCTGAGGTGCCACTCGCCGATGCCTACACGCCGACGGGCCACGCCGCCACAACACTGCCACTGCGCCCAGTGAGTCAAAAGCACAAAATTTGAATAATTGCAATGAAGATTTTAGGATTGGAAACTGCAATTGATTGATTTAGTGTACTTGTTTGCTTGCTTAGTTTGTAGAATTGTAGTTGCCTAGAATTGTAGTAAGATTTCTTCCCAATTTATCATTTTCTATCATTTTTCTATTCCATATGTTGGCACTTTGATATGTTTATCAATTAGTATTTCTATATGTTAAACAATTTCACGAGATGATCAATTCTATCAATGTGTGAACTTATGCTCAATTTTATGTTATATACGCTATAAATTATATAATTATTAGTGTCTGATACTATACAAGCTAATTATTAGGTTTTTAGGTGTATGAACAAAAATTTTTCCTCCAGAACCTTTGCCTTCTACGTCCTGCACCAGGAGAAGGCGACAATAATGTTTTTGGAAGCGCTTTGCGTGACTGGTTGATGTTCCTCCACAACGGCCCGTCTTCCTCTTCGCTCGGGTGTTGCTTGTCGTCGTCAATGCCCGATACCGCGAGTCATTCCTGTTGTGCAACCGATCTTCCAAAACCCTCGGTATACACTCACTATGTTTCACATATTCAATATGTTCATGGTTTATGGTCTAGTTTTTATCTGTAGATCGTATGATACGATTATGCTAGTTTATATATGCAATGTCATGATTTATTTATGAAATAAATTAAATCAATATATAAATCCAAAAACCTTATTATAGGCACTATGATTTTAATATGGCTGGTTTTGCCGATGCACTGAGGCCGGATAAATTCACCCGTGTGCACTTTTGTGTCTATGATTCACCCGGATATATATAAAGCAATCTTAATTGCCCATAGAAAGGGAACACATGATAGTTATCATTAGGTGGGTTCCAAAGAAGAGAAACCAATGATCTAACGGATCACGCATTTATATAAAAATAGTAGCTGTCGACGTTTTGGGTCACAACTACGGTATTTGCATGGTATGGGGATCATTGGTACCAGGGTAAAAGAGATAGAGACAAGGATTTTTATATAGGTTCGGGCCCCTTCACAGGAAGGTAACGACACTACTCCAGTTGGTCGAAGCCGATGTTGCTCTTTATTCATCTGAATCACACAAGTACAATAATTGGAATAACCTATCTAGCTGTCGTCAACTTGGCGGCATGGATCACCAACACGTAGTCGATGATAGGGTAGTCTTCCTCCTCGAGTACGAACTCGTCGAGATCAGATATAGCACTAGATTCCTCTTGTCGGCCTCCGTAGGCACCATATTGAGTCCATCTAGGCTATCTCCAATATCGATGTTTGGCACCGCGTGTTGGTGTTTATTCTGACCGGTGTCTCTGTTTTTTGTGTTCCCTCATCCTAGGGGTCTTGTATTTATACCCATAGATGTCCCCTTGTCCAAGTAGAACTAGGGAGACAAGTATGGATACGATCCGAGTAGTCCTTATTGTTTCCATATAGAACTCTACTCGTCCTTCCTTATCCGGAACTTCTTCTATATACGAGGTATGATTCCGTATATGACTTGATATATGGTGGGCCCTTCCGAGCTTAGTCGATTACTATTGGATATGTGGTATCTATAACCCTAACAGTAGCCCCCGACTTCAATGCAAATGAACAAGTTGATGTTCTCGACCGAAGACCTTGGAATAACAGTTGCCATGCTCGCTTGACCATTCTCGGATGACCGAGAAGGTGCGGAGTATACGACTTAATTGCTTATCTTGCCGTAATCGAGAATTTGGATTGAAGTCAAGAAATTTTGTCTCGGCGGGTACACCATCGCTTTATTCCATAATCCTTGTCAAACTCCACCAACCATTCTCGAGTAATCGAGTAGTTGTAGAGTCTGCGACAAAGCCTTGAAGTCTGACTTTCCTAAAATCAAAACTCAGAATAGATTGTTAGATACAAATAGCCCCCGAGTGAACGCTCAAGCGTAACATGATATAATATGAATTTGAAAATTGAAAATAAATTTAATTTGCATATGACAATAGTGTAAAGGAATGATAGGATCAACTTCAAGATAGGGCGATATAAGAAAAGGGGATCAACGGACAAATATTGCACATACAAACACTTACAGAATTTGAACGGCATGGGTTGATGAGGTGACTACCACACAAGGCGAAGACCGAGTGTGTAGTTGTACTCAACAAATCGCAGAGGTAGTGGGAGAATCGTTACACCGCTGATCGAAAACCAGTTGTAGTCATACCTCAACCACTAGAAGTTGAAGTGCGGGGACCGTTACGTAACTGGTTGAAAGACCAGTTGTAGTCGTCACCTCAACTAATAGAAGTTGCGTGACAGGTGGCAAGAGATTGCTACAACCGACTGGTCAACAACAGGTAGCTGTATACTAGCAGATGTAAACTAACATTGAGTGTATAGAAGTATAGGAATTGATTGCTTTTCTATTTCTTCTTCCACATAGTGTAGGATTGTTTAATGAGATATATGAGTTTTTTGTTTCGTGTCACTCTACCCTTATGAATATATTAACCCATGGTTTAGACTCTGATCATACAAGTGGCATATATACATTATTGGCATAGTTCTCTCTTACAATGTTCCTTTGGCATTAAATAAATACGATACCTTGGAATACTCCCAGGTGAAATGCTACAATGGTATATCTGTGCACTTGCTGATTCCTTCTATAACCATATATATACTAGGACCATTTCTGGCGTCATTGCTAGGAATTCATATTTCTAGTAATGTTGTTAAGAAATACCAACAATGACCAAAACTATATAAGGAAGAATATTTCATTACTGGATAAAGTCTTACAAGAGCCATACCCGAATTCTCCGGAAGACTCGAAGAACTAAGGAAGACTATTCTAATTCTAATCCTACTAGCACTAGAGCAAAGTGAGTAAACTAAGAGAGCTTTTTCTTCTTGAATCCTTCTTGGTGTGTGTTAAAATGAAGGAGGGGAGGTCCTACTATAGCTTGAGAATGACGATTGGGGGCACCAAAACCGGTACAACTGTCATTGGGAGGTCGGTAGTAACCGTCATTGGCTTGGGCCAAACAAGACCCCGCTGAAGAGAACAAGACAGGTTCGATCTACTCAAATCATGTTTGCTCAGTAAAGGTATTCCTCCACGTTAGTATATATTCCTAAGACAAATTTCTGAGGAGGGTACTCCTCTGTATTTAGCCCCGGTTGGACGGCCATGACAGGTTGTCGTAAGGAACTCAACAACCCGGGGTGGTCTCTCGAAGTATCAGGAGGGCACTGTTAGGTGGTATTGGCCACACGATTGTATACTAGCAGATGTAAACTAGGATTTGAGTGTATACTAGAAGTATAGGAATTGAATGTTTTCTAATTCTTCTTCCACTTAGTTAGGATTTGATCAGCTTTGCTTCGTGTCACTCTACCCCTATATGAAAATTAACCCCTGCTTAGGCTTTGACAATTACAATTAACATATGTATAAAGTGTATTAGCAAAGTCCACTCTTATTATCTTCCCTTGGATTAAAAATACGATACCGTAGAATACTTCCAGGTGAAATGCTACAATGGTATATCTGTACGCATGCGGGTTACTTCTGTAACCATAAATATACCAGGACAATTTCTGGCGCCATTGCTGGGAATGAATATTTCTAGTAATGTCGTTAAGAAATACCAACAGCAACTTAGATATAATTCTATAAAATTTACCTTTTTCTCATAGAAATCACATATGTGCCGATTTACTCACTACTACCGAATCGATTTTTTGGATGAGACCCCTTTTAGGTTGCAAGCAGACTATAATTATCACCGTATGCAAAAATCGCTCCCCCTAGGATCGTTCAAGGACAGGTTACGAAAATCAATTTTCGCATCCGGGTGTCTTAACAGGTCCACCAACATCAAAAAAAAAAAACCCTCTTGCTTGGCACTCTTTTTTATCCCCTCCTCACTCTCTCTCCCACTTCAAGTCTCCCCTCCACTCAAGTCCAGCATCTCTCCCTCTCCACTCCCCACTCCCTATTTTTCTCCCCTCTCTCTATCTCTCCCACTCCTCTCCCGTCTTCTCTAACTTCCTCTCCCAGTCCTCTCCCGTCAAAACACATTTTCGCAGGCAAGCAAAGCGCCCGCCCACCCGTAGATGTCTACGAAGATTAGTAATTTTCGAGGCGGCTAGCTGAACTGCATGCGAAAATAAATTTTGCAAAAAACAAAATTTGGCAAAAAAATCCGAAAATATCAAAATCCAGAAACCCTAGCCAACCCAACCATACGGCTGAAGCATTAGAGATGGTGTCATTGTTGATGTTGGTATTTCTTATGGTCACAGACAAAATCAGCAAGCGCACGGAGATACCACTGTAGCACTTCACCAATGAGTATTTCAAGGTATCGAAATTCCCCTAGGGAACATGTGTGTTCAGCTCCTCTTCAAGTTCATTCAAGGACACAAAGCAAAAAAGGTAGAGAGTATTTCCTAGTGACGAACAATGTCAACAGAAACTTAATTTAATCATATCGCAATACTTCAGGCATTGGTTTGCTCGCTGCTACCAGAACACGTTCTACTCCGTACCCGAACAGGGAGGACTGCAGTAATCTTGAGGGATGTCACCACCTCTATACTAACCTCTAACGAACTATGGGATGCGCAGCAATTACTGGTAATTAACAACCTAGACACCATGTCTATGCAATTAATTACTACTCTAGTGTTAGCTAAACACTAAAGTAATCAATATCTATTAATGAACAATTGTAAACAATGATCCGGTATGCTAATAGAAACTAACTAAGAGATAATCCTCACAAAGCAAATCTCAATTACTCGATAAAGATAATATCAATTGAAGAAGAGTAATTGACAAGGTACAAAAGGTAAAAGGTAAAGAGGAAAGTACGACAACTCCGGAATCCCTTCGACTCGTTCTTCCTTACTCTCTCTCTATTCTAATGTATATAAAAGATACAATAGAGTCTCTTATAATTCAGCTTAAGCTCGGTATGTCTTGAAATAAAGCATGTGATCTCCTTTTATAGCCTTCATATGATGGTTTGGCAGTTGGAAATGTCCCAACTTCCCGCCCACAATCCACGTGGAAGGAGATGACGAACGGCGCCAATGTTGGTTCGGCCGAACCATGTGAGTTTGATTCTCCTCCTTCTTTATGTATATTTCTTCTCAACTTTAGTAGTTTGTCACCTGCATTCAAATATACACCAACATTTGTGGAATTTATTAGAAATAAACCCTGTCACGATGTTGGATATTTTAAATTTTTAGTTTTATGCAGGAATTGACGACGTGAATTTGGTATTTAATAGCCGTCAACAGTGGGCAGCATGAATAAGCAGCCACTCGTAGCGAGAAGCAACACGGTGGCAGCTTGCATACCCCTATGGCCCTATGGGAGCTTGCACGTTGCTAGGCGTACAGGAGGAGTGGCCACAGCTATCCGGCGCATTGCCTCGTGCTGGCGCGCGCTAGCAAAAGCTAGGGAGACTGAGTATATGTGGCCAATGGTTGAGCCACCCCATGCCAACCCAGGCACGTATCCACTGTTCATGATGCATGCACAGCCCGGCCCGTCTGGCTGTGTCGTGCTTGTGCTGCCACCATGGCTCGCCTGCTGGCACGACATAGCACGGTTGTTCCAGCAGGCTGACATGGTATGGACTGGGCCACGTGAACGATGGTGGTAGGCACCAAGAATAGAGAAGAGACGGCGATGCTTCTTGGTGTAGGAATGGAGGGCGAGAAGCTTCTTAGCAGCAACCGACGAACATGGAGGTTGTCGTGGTCGTCAACGAGGAGTAAGAGGCTGCGGAGGCATGGAGCTGGTAGGAAGCAGCGACCAAGCAGCGTGACCGGGATGCCCATTGTTGAGCTTGCTTCGAGCAACCTTGCAGGCGGCGGCAGTGGATGATACAGGAGTCGACAGCAGCCGCGGACGATGCGAGAGTCAGCGGCGGCGATGAACAATGCAGGAGGCGGCAGCGAGCAAAACCCTAACCATAGCCATCTCCATGACTTCGTTCAATTGTTTTTCAGCGATCGTCCAAGCCTTATACAAGCAAACATGCCTTCTTAGCCCACGTGCCTAAAACAAGGCTGTGACGGCTCCGCTGCCTGGCTCCTTACTGTGCAGTGCCTAGGCTCCAACTTGGGCACGGCCAACATGACACTGCCAATTTGGGCCTCGTCGTCATGGGCCCATTCCATGCTGGGCCAGGCCTCACCTGTTTTGGCTAGCTATAAGGCTAAGTGATCAGGGCTAGCCTTTGGGTCAACTTTTTTTTTAAGAATTACACAGTACAACGCAGACACTCGCAACGCACGCACACTCACCCCTATAAACGCACGCACGCAAACCCTACCCCTATAAGCATCTTCGAAGACTGGCCGGCAAATCTTGGAGATTGACGAAGTCACCATAGGCGCCTCACTATTGACGGATACGGCCTACCACTGAAAGCACAAATGCCGTTAAATCCTAGAAAATTCACTCCCATGGAGAGTCGAACCCAAGACTTAAGGTGCTACCGAGGCTCTTGTAACCACTAGGCTACGGGCTCTTTCGCGGCTTTGGGTCAACTTTGGATAAGAGTGGACATGGATGGATTTGTACTCGGGTTTGGTCTAGTTCAGGTGGGCTAGAACCTACTACTAGAAGATTGATCGAACCATTGGCAGGCATGAACAGTGAAGTTTCACATCATGTCAAAAGTCCAATTTAACTCCCTCAACAATAGGTCTATAGGTAGAATTTGTTTCGCATCCTTCAAGCACAAAACCGGGTATTTCACACACCTCAAGTATTAAAACCAGTGCAAAATTACTCCGTCAAATGTATTATTGACATGGCATCCACGTGGCAGCTAATTATTAGAGAATATATTAAAAAGATGTGGGACCCACCTGTATTTTTTTTTGTTTTTTTTTTTTTGCAGTTGGATGGCTTAAGTGCCCCTATGTGAATGCCCTACCCGTATGCAAAAATACTGATACTTTCACACACCTGGGTGTAGGTGAACCACCCACCGTCCCACCCGCTGCCAAATTGATTTTGGCCATATGAATAAATCGTTTACGTAGTAGTACGTAGTGAGTTAATACTATTGTGCCGCTTATTGAGTACCGGTTGGGAAGACTGGTAGAGAGTTTTCCAACCGGCATTGCTTACCTCTTTTTTGGTTAGTGCTAGCTTGGTCGAGGAGGTTTTGAGAAATGGTTTCTCCACCGTGGTAAATAACAAATGAAACAGAAAATACAACAGGACACAGATATATCATTGCTACTATCTGACCTCCTCGTTATGATAACCGTAGCCCATCTAGCACGTTGCAACAAGACTCCAACGTATTATGACCATGCACATCTTGGTTTGCACCATCCTAGCTATAGCACGGCTCATACACCAACTGTCTAGAAACTTCCATGCATGCCTTAATTATGGGCGCGCATCACTGCATAAATATCTTGTCTGCTGTCATCTATGAATATCTACTAATGCGTCATCAAAATATAGCAATTTTTTTGAACGAATTTGAATATAGACATGACCAGGTTCGTAGAAAAATAATTAGATTGCGTAATATTACAGAAACATGTTAATTTGATTAATCGCTAAATTTGCCGAGTCGCACTGTATGTCTCTAATATATGGAGTCCTCTTATAACAAAAACTAAGCCATTGCATAACTTTGAGAAATAAATTAACCAAATTATACAATAAATTGAAACCATCTAAGCTTGGTTATACGCATCAAACTAAAATACTATATACTCCATCCGTTTCAAAATGTTTGACACCGTTGACTTTTCAGTACGTGTTTGACCATTCGTCTTATTCAAAAAATTTAAGTAATTATTTATTCTTTTCATATCATTTGATTCATTGTTAAATATACTTTCATGTACACATATAGTTTTATATATTTCACAAATTTTTTTTAATAAGACGAATGGTCAAACATGTGCTAAAAAGTCAACGGTGTCAAACATTTTGAAACGGAGGGAGTATATATTAGTAGCATAATTGATATGTTACGACTTCCATTTATAAATTAACTTTCGATCTCTTCCGATAATGTAAGAAGTGGAGATTTCTAGAATTTGATAAACTGGAAAAGAGACTAATTCAACATACATCTCAACTAGTCATAGCAAAACCACAAGTGCCACAAAGCATAAAGGCATTTTATAAAATACCTCTCCGTTTGTAAAGGCAATTTATATAAGCCACATGTGATTTTATAATACCCCTACAATGTTAAAGAGGCAATAGAAAAAAATGCCTCAACAGTATTAGTTAAACACCTCTAGGTGTTTTCCTTGTAGTGATTGGGAAAGATAAAATTATTTAACTGTGAGAGATGACGTCTATTTATTTGAGTAAGAGCAAGGATAGTAGTACGCTATAAGCCAACTATAAACCGATGGAAATATTGGTTATAATTCGACATATTTTAATCCATAAAAACAAGATAATAAATATGACATGTGAATAAAGTACGAAATGGTCTAGTGATAGTGCTAATCATGAACATGCTAAAAACAGTAATAGTATCAACTAAGAACATGTTTAACACTAAGAAGAAAATAATGATATACCCAGAGAATGCTCTAGAGGATGATGAGGTATTGGTATTGCCACCGTTGATGTTGACCTTCTCAATTTAGCCTCGTCCAGTACCGTTGTTTCAAGGTGGTATTAATCTCTTACCATTAATTGTGAGCCTGCCATTAGCATCCCCACTGTTTGGAGTGTATAAATCATACTCCAGGCCTTTTTATGACTATCTAGAGATCACCCAAATCTTATACAACGTGACTAGTAGTCTAACTCATATAGGGTTTTGTTTAGATTAATCTGTCAAGAACAGTTTCGCCGATCTTTCAGTTTGTGAGACCCCAACTTGTGAGCTTAATCATGCATATGCAATTTGGTTGTATTCTTTCTTGTTCTTATTTGTGTTCTTCAATTCGCAAGCAGGGATTAGCCTTCTCGATGAGGTCAACCAGGTTTCGACACGGTTGATAACTAGAGGAGACGTTGTGCTGCGATTGCGGGGCTCAAGAGCCTGTTCGTTCAAAAGCCGGATCGACTTGTATCGTGACTCCACCAAATCAACTGTTTATTAGAACCTTTTGGAAGATCTGGAGCCCTTGTCCACATCACTTAGTGTCGCGTGTAGTATTACTCGATCAAAAATAAGAAGGGCAGAGCTTCAGGATATATTTTTTTAGAGGATAAATGGTGGATGATGGCGAGAAGCAAAGAAGAAGCTCGGGGTGCTATTTATAGGATGCTATGGAGGTTGTCAAGGCAGTGACCGAATGGAAGGGATGAACTTAATCTGAGCTCATTCATGGCTATGGCAGTACGCGAGCTGGGCCATGGACACATGCTGGCTCAGCCAATGGCAGCAGACGGCTGAAGCATTAGAGATGGTGTCATTGTTGATGTTGGTATTTCTTATGGTCACAGACAAAATCAGCAAGCGCACGGAGATACCACTGTAGCACTTCACCAATGAGTATTTCAAGGTATCGAAATTCCCCTAGGGAACATGTGTGTTCAGCTCCTCTTCAAGTTCATTCAAGGACACAAAGCAAAAAAGGTAGAGAGTATTTCCTAGTGACGAACAATGTCAACAGAAACTTAATTTAATCATATCGCAATACTTCAGGCATTGGTTTGCTCGCTGCTACCAGA
This sequence comes from Oryza longistaminata, assembly GCA_009805545.1. Classification (NCBI taxonomy): domain Eukaryota; kingdom Viridiplantae; phylum Streptophyta; class Magnoliopsida; order Poales; family Poaceae; genus Oryza; species Oryza longistaminata. Next base: position 45,140,539 of record CM020178.1, read on the forward strand.
ACACGTTCTACTCCGTACCCGAACAGGGAGGACTGCGGTAATCTTGAGGGATGTCACCACCTCTATACTAACCTCTAACGAACTATGGGATGCGCAGCAATTACTGGTAATTAACAACCTAGACACCATGTCTATGCAATTAATTACTACTCTAGTGTTAGCTAAACACTAAAGTAATCAATATCTATTAATGAACAATTGTAAACAATGATCCGGTATGCTAATAGAAACTAACTAAGAGATAATCCTCACAAAGCAAATCTCAATTACTCGATAAAGATAATATCAATTGAAGAAGAGTAATTGACAAGGTACAAAAGGTAAAAGGTAAAGAGGAAAGTACGACAACTCCGGAATCCCTTCGACTCGTTCTTCCTTACTCTCTCTCTATTCTAATGTATATAAAAGATACAATAGAGTCTCTTATAATTCAGCTTAAGCTCGGTATGTCTTGAAATAAAGCATGTGATCTCCTTTTATAGCCTTCATATGATGGTTTGGCAGTTGGAAATGTCCCAACTTCCCGCCCACAATCCACGTGGAAGGAGATGACGAACGGCGCCAATGTTGGTTCGGCCGAACCATGTGAGTTTGATTCTCCTCCTTCTTTATGTATATTTCTTCTCAACTTTAGTAGTTTGTCACCTGCATTCAAATATACACCAACATTTGTAGAATTTATTAGAAATAAACCCTGTCACGATGTTGGATATTTTAAATTTTTAGTTTTATGCAGGAATTGACGACGTGAATTTGGTATTTAATAGCCGTCAACAGTGGGCAGCATGAATAAGCAGCCACTCGTAGCGAGAAGCAACACGGTGGCAGCTTGCATACCCCTATGGCCCTATGGGAGCTTGCACGTTGCTAGGCGTACAGGAGGAGTGGCCACAGCTATCCGGCGCATTGCCTCGTGCTGGCGCTCGCTAGCAAAAGCTAGGGAGACTGAGTATATGTGGCCAATGGTTGAGCCACCCCATGCCAACCCAGGCACGTATCCACTGTTCATGATGCATGCACAGCCCGGCCCGTCTGGCTGTGTCGTGCTTGTGCTGCCACCATGGCTCGCCTGCTGGCACGACATAGCACGGTTGTTCCAGCAGGCTGACATGGTATGGACTGGGCCACGTGAACGATGGTGGTAGGCACCAAGAATAGAGAAGAGACGGCGATGCTTCTTGGTGTAGGAATGGAGGGCGAGAAGCTTCTTGGCAGCAACCGGCGAACGTGGAGGTTGTCGTGGTCGTCAACGAGGAGTAAGAGGCTGCGGAGGCATGGAGCTGGTAGGAAGCAGCGACCAAGCAGCGCGACCGGGATGCCCATTGTTGAGCTTGCTTCGAGCAACCTTGCAGGCGGCGGCAGTGGATGATACAGGAGTCGACAGCAGCCGCGGACGATGCGAGAGTCAGCGGCGGCGATGAACAATGCAGGAGGCGGCAGCGAGCAAAACCCTAACCATAGCCATCTCCATGACTTCGTTCAATTGTTTTTCAGCGATCGTCCAAGCCTTATACAAGCAAACATGCCTTCTTAGCCCACGTGCCTAAAACAAGGCTGTGACGGCTCCGCTGCCTGGCTCCTTACTGTGCAGTGCCTAGGCTCCGACTTGGGCACGGCCATCATGACACTGCCAATTTGGGCCTCGTTGTCATGGGCCCATTCCATGCTGGGCCAGGCCTCACCTGTTTTGGCTAGCTATAAGGCTAAGTGATCAGGGCTAGCCTTTGGGTCAACTTTTTTTTTAAGAATTACACAGTACAACGCAGACACTCGCAACGCACGCACACTCACCCCTATAAACGCACGCACGCAAACCCTACCCCTATAAGCATCTTCGAAGACTGGCCGGCAAATCTTGGAGATTGACGAAGTCACCATAGGCGCCTCACTATTGACGGATACGGCCTACCACTGAAATCACAAATGCCGTTAAATCCTAGAAAATTCACTCCCATGGAGAGTCGAACCCAAGACTTAAGGTGCTACCGAGGCTCTTGTAACCACTAGGCTACGGGCTCTTTCGCGGCTTTGGGTCAACTTTGGATAAGAGTGGACATGGATGGATTTGTACTCGGGTTTGGTCTAGTTCAGGTGGGCTAGAACCTACTACTAGAAGATTGATCGAACCATTGGCAGGCATGAACAGTGAAGTTTCACATCATGTCAAAAGTCCAATTTAACTCCCTCAACAATAGGTCTATAGGTAGAATTTGTTTCGCATCCTTCAAGCACAAAACCGGGTATTTCACACACCTCAAGTATTAAAACCAGTGCAAAATTACTCCGTCAAATGTATTATTGACATGGCATCCACGTGGCAGCTAATTATTAGAGAATATATTAAAAAGATGTGGGACCCACCTGTAAGTGATTCTCTCTGTCTTCTTCGTCCACCCTCCCTCTCTCTTCTCTCTACCCACCAAAATGCCGGTGCCTAGCACTACCACAAGAACACCGACCTAGAGGACAACATGCGTATAAGTAATTCTCTATCTAGTTTTCATAGTTCGTTTGAATGAGTTACATGTTGTTTGAAGAGAAGGGAGGGTGGTGGTTTTTGACTACCAAGATTTTAGGATCCAACCATATGGCCATCAAGAAATGTTTCCTCACCGGATGTTGAGATAGATAAAGATAAGTTCAATACGCTTTATGACAAGGTGAAACGAGGACGGTTTCAAATCAAGAAGGGGAGGATGATGAGGACACAACTAGCTCGCGATATAACCATGACTACCTTATGTATTAATCAACCAAAGGTGCATATGTTCTATATTAGATTTACTTGTTATATATTTGAACAAACACTTGCTACACAATGAGTTTCGTGTGTTTTCGTTCGCAGAGGTACTTGCTTGGACGAATAAAAGAGACCAAGCATAAGGAATGCATGGATGATTGAAGAAGAAGTTGATTGGGGACCAAACCAAGACCTTCTCAAGTAAACTTCCATCTCACCACGTCACTTTTGGTCCATGAAGATAAGAGATAAAGTTTACACGTTTTGGATTCGGATTCGGGCCTCCTGACAGCATCAACTTCAAACGGACTAACCACTGAATCTAAAAGGAATTTTGGGGCCCATGAGTACTTGTTGGAAAGCTTATGGAGTCTACTTTCAGATGGTTTTGGTCCCACGTCAAAATTCCTACGAGCTGCCAGGAATCGCTAAACACGCACGTATGTCATCCAGTCCAAATCTGATTTGGATTTTGGGCCTTGTGTAATTGTGTCATGTGTAGGTGGCGGCTAGGGCACCCTAAGATGTCCCAAATCATATTTATTCAGTAGCCTCATCGTTTAGAGTTGGGTTTTGCTTAGATTATTCTGTCAAGAACAGTTTCACCGCGTGATCGGTTTGTGGAACCCCAATTCGTGTGCTTAATCATTCATATGCAATTTGGTTGCAATCTATCTTGTTCTTGCTTGTGTTCTTCGATTCGCATGCAGGGATTAGCCTTCTCGGCGAGGTCAACCGGGTTTCAGCACGGTTGATAACCAAAGGAGACGTGGTGCGGCGATTGCGGGGCTCAGTAGCGTGTTCGTTCAGAAGCCGGATCGAGTTGTGTCGCGACTCCGCCCAAATCAACTGTTATCAATACCTTTCGGAAGATCGGGACCTAACATCCCTCATCAGTCCATTGCAATGATTCCATCCTCCTGTCGCCACCACGGCTGCGGAACGGAAGAAGTGGCCCAGATGCAGTGTATATCGACATGGGTGCGGCTACCGGATGAGTTGGCGACAAAGCATGTGGAGGAGGGGGAGGCAGGCACCACCACACCGCTGCTGACACAGAGACACTCATCCAACGAGGCAAACCAGGATACACTCATTAGAAGAGATTATTTGATTTGGTTGGATTGTTGCTGATTGGTTTGCTTTGGTCATTGTTGCACCATCGATGATGAAACTGGGCAAGGTGACCCTGCAGCAAGGTGGGCCAGCCGGATCCGGTGACCGAACGTGCATCTGGTGACGGTATGAGAGAGGGCAGCAGTGGAGAAAGAAGATGAGGAGAGAGAAAGTCACATGTGGGCCCTACATTTAAAATTTCCTTTATGATTGGGCTACTGTTAACGACGAAATTTGGTAAGCCCAAAGTCATCATCGGCTTAGAGTCAGCATCGGCTTCAGAGTTATGGAATCGCCGATGGGGATTGTCAAATCGCCAGCAACCGTGTTCTCGATGGAGTCGGATCAACTAAAGGAATTTATCCAGAAGAGTCCGGGTTCAAGAAGGATGCGGCATGGTAGTTTATCTATTAATTAGGAATATTTGTTAGTTTCCTTTATCTTTAGGAAAGTATGTTTAGTGTCCGCTAAGGACTTTATTTTCTCTTTTATCTTTAGGAAAGTTTCTTTCTTGTCCGACAAGGACTTGTATCAACCCATGGGTATAAATATGTACACCGGGGTCTATTTAATTTATCTTCACGATCAATACAATTCGGCGCATCGCCGCCTTTTACCTTTTCTACTTTATTTTATTGTCCGGCGGACTTGGCACCTGAGCAGGGTTGCATCGGTGTTCGATCTCCGGCTAAGGGGTAAGGCCAATTTCGCCGCGCCAGGCAATTGTATTGTTTACGTCGGGTCGTTCATCAGGCTGCATCAGTACATTCGACCTCTTGGATTGCTCTGGCTTGGATGATATATTTGCCTACCTATTTATCATATGTCTCTGTTAATCTAGTCTTAGCATATAAATTTAGCTCTATCGCTGCTTCTCGTTTAGGGTTTCTACCGGGTGTCGGCTAAATCGCGTTGCTAGATTAGATTAATTTAGACATCACCACCCTGAAAACTCAGTCAACGGCTTGATGTCTAGATTTATGTTTCTTTTCATACTTAGTGCTGCATCAGTTAAGTTTGATCTACTAAGTCGTGCTTAGAACATAATCTCTAGCTGCTTCTTGATTGCCAATAAGGGTTTCATCGGGTTTCAGCCGGTGAGTTATCTGGACGTTGCATCAGCTCATAAGGATTGCCAATATTAACCGACATATGTACGCCCTTTGACCCTCGCCCAGGAGCTTCAATAGGCCAGTGGCGATGAACCTCCGACCAAAAGCCTCTTCGAGGCCTGCTCACTGAACCTCCTGAGTGGAGTGGGCAGGTGTGCTCTGTGCGTGGGAGCTGTCTGACAACAATCGAGAATGCTAGGCACGTGGTCCGCGCCAGCCGATGGGTGTCGTGCGTGTAACCCGCTACCCTTCTGGATCAGAATCGCTTTATCTCTCATCTATATCTGGAGGTTAGCGCCGGTATTGGGTCTCCACGTTGGAATAGCGCTGCGCATTTATCATCTCGTCTATCCAATTACTTGCATCATCGACAGCATCTGACCCTCCTTCAATAATGGGTTTAGGATCCATCGAGGCCGCGTGCACCCCCGTCACCAAACCAATTAACATGTGCCGCATATGTCTTGAACTCACTCTTCAATTTCATTCGCTCACTTCGTCGATGTCAGATGACTCCGGACCTTGGACTGGTAGAGAAGAATATAGAGTAGGCTGAGGTGCATGAGACGTCTGGAAGGCTGATAGAAGAAAGGAAGTGGAGGAGAGGATAGTAGAGGGGATCGAATGGCGGCATGAGGATGAGCGGTCGCAACTCTGGAGGGCTAGCTGGTAATCGGCATCGGCTATTATCGGCTATCGACTGGAACTACCCATCGGCTGTCAGCCGATCAGCTGTTTTGATCTACTATTTGCATATCTTGTCAGTTGCAGGATCAAACTGACTAGCACGCCCGCATCTCATCATATTTGGACCTGCACAGGAGCTAAGCAGATCTCCAGGCCCGTGTGTTCGATTTTTCGTCAACAGCTACCACATGGATGCCACAACAACAAATAGCGATTACCTTCATTTATTTGTGTACTTTCACGACAAGTGAGGGTAGGCAGCAAGGGTTCGGCAACGCCTTGTACCCATCCTTTGTATCCCTCCACATTCAAGTACATCATAGAGTCGTCGTAGGCTGGACTCAGCTTGGCAAACTATGGGAGAGCCGGTGCCCGAAGCAATCAATAGGGTTTTTACCTTTAACTCAAGTCTAGTAAATTAACCCGTAGAAATCCTCTGTAGCTTAAGCCTACCATTTGTTGTTGTCCTTGGTTGAATCTTATTCCTAGATATACATACACGTTCCCTATGATTTGATACCCTTGGAATACTTTGAGCTAAAGTGCTATAGTGGTATCCGTGTGCTTGCCGATTTATCTGTGACAATATCAAATACCAACATGGGTATACGGGAATATAGAAGGTTTTGGATTACAAAATTTAGAAAAATAAACTTTAATTTGGAGAAAAGATAAAGTATGAAAATTGGAATTAGTTTCATTCAATTTGGAGGACCGGATCTGAAATTTGTTAGTGGAGATTATGATATGGATTCTTGGATTTTGTTTGGCGAAAGACAAAACTAATCGTTTGCAATATATATCAAGAATTTGAATCTAGAACTCCAAAATGAAGAAAAGGGTCAAATATTATTAACATTAAATTCGTTTAGTTTGATAGGTTACACTTGAATTAGTAAGAATAAAGCATGTTATAGACTTTTGAGGACAAAATTTGCTCTAGGACACTCTAGCTTTGTGACATTTGCTATAGGACATTCTAGTTTGTGGTTTTCCCATACGACATCGTAGTTTTATAGTTCGTTGCTAAAAGACACTCCATCTATTATTTTAATATGTCACATTCAAATAGAAAGATAAAACTTTTTAAAAGATGATTTTACCTTTGGTTCACCAAGCATAATTCAAATTTAAACACTTTTTTGGTAGAATTTAAACATATTTTTGCAAAACTCAAAACTTGATCCAAAATTACTGAAATCAAATACATTATTTAAAAAAAATGAAAATTGAAATATTATTTTCTGAATTTATACTTTTTTGTAAAACATTTTGATTTCCGTAAATTGGGATAGCTTTTAAATTTTTGCAAATGTTTAGAACCAACTAGAATTTGTTTGGGTTTGAATATGCTAGGTGAACCAAGGGTAAAATCATTTTTTGAAAAGTTTTATCTCTACATTTGAATAGAATATATTAAAATAATATATTGAATGTCTTTTGGCAAAGTACCATAAAACTAAGCAAATGCCACAAAGCTAGCATCTCCTAAGCTAATTTTGTCAATTTTGAGGTAATTTTTAGAGATTGGTGAAAATAAGAAAAGTTTGAAATCTGAAGAATTTAAATCCAAGGATGTCACACATAAAAAAGAAAATGCTGTATGATCGAAACAAAAATCAAGCCTACAAGAGGGGAGGGATGACTGGTAGGACCACCAAAAACCAAAACTTTTAGCGGAGATAAAAGTTACCCTCATATTTGATGAAGTTCAACCAATGGCACCATTAGATTGCCACCGCTGTGACTGCATGCACGCCGCTTGTCTGACCACCACCTTGCCGCCGGTTGGACCACCTCCGACTGTCAGTTACATCGCCGTCACGCCCCCAGTTAGACCGCCCAATAAACTCCGGTTACCGTTGGGATTCTGAAAAACACGTACCGACAAAACTCAAGAAAGTATATTAACTCTATTGCATCAATATGTGTTTAAAAGTGCATCTAAAGCAATCATCTCTCAACTCTTGACCTAGGACTAAAACCTCGAAACAAACCCTAATTTTTCTCTCCCAAAAAGTTGATATCTTCTAGCCTCAACCCATCATCTATTTATACCCAAAGTGTGGCTGCCCCTAGCCACAAATCCAACTAGAACTAGGAGTCCTAATCGCATAGGAAACCTACCAAACGAGGGAAACAACAACCCCATACAACTCTACACTCCAATCTTCCCAAACTTGGAGTCCAATCGAAATTTGACTCCTCTTTCCACATGCAGACAACACCACGTGTATGCCATATGGAAACCTTCACCTCGACGTGCATTGTTCTGTAACCTAAGCATACCGCGTGATATCCTTGACCGTCTGAACCTCAACTTCTACCAAGCCTATTCCCGATTCATTAACGTTTAAACTCCCATGGTCTCAAGCAACACCTACACATGTACAACAAGAAACTCCATATCTGAGTACAAGTTCGCACCAACTTGACCGTCGGGCTACCAGGTCAGTCCGCACCAACACCTCCGGTCTGACTGCTGGCAACCCCCGGTCTGACCAGCCTCACAATGCAGACCACCACACTGTTCACCGTCCAAAAACACATCACCATATTTTCAACAAACACTTACATTTAATAATTGTTCATCAAAAAGATTAATCATCACATGATTCTACAAAGGTTTAAGATTCAAATATTCAAATCAAAGACATTAAAAAGAAGGAAGTTCTGAAATTAACTTTTTAGAGTAAAAAATAACTTATGTTTCACTAAATTCAAGAAATCATAAAAAAGTTAAAAATAGAAAGTGAAGAATTGACATGATGCAATTTAAAACCTTTGGCTTAAAATTTAAAATTTTGAAGAATTCAGACGTGGGCATCAAGGATTTCATCTTGTACTGCTTCCCCTCCCACCATACATTCGTTCTTAATATAGCATTGGCTTTAGTGATTTTGGCAACTCAATCATCTGAGTTGGATACTCTCCAAGCAGTGTTGAGGATGAGGTTAATTTGTTAACAGCTTGAATACCTCTTATTATTCCAAGTCCTCCTTTAATGGGACGACAAATATACTTCCAAGATCTAAGACAAACAGGTTTCTTTGATTCTCTTCCTGATGTCTGTTGGAGGTAGATTGGTTTTGATCAATTCTGTACTTTTGAGTTTAGCCATGTTTATGATATCTTTTTTCGAGATACCAAAAGGGGTTCTTCGAAAAATTGATTATTATAGATCGCGTTTCTTTTGGCAATGGGATGATCATAACAAAACGTACAGGCTTTCTAGGTGGGATATTATTTGCCAACCTAAGGATCAAGGGGGTCTTGGGATTCATAATTTGGAAATTCAGAATAAATGTCTCTTAAGTAAATGGTTGTTTAAACTAATCAATGAGGAAGGGGTTTGGCAAGACTTATTGAAGAGAAAATACCTTTATAATAAGTCTATAACCCAGGCTGACAAGAAACAGGGAGGTTCCCATTTTTGGTCTGGTCTTATGAATGTTAAAAGTACTTTCCTAAATATGGGATGTTGGATTGTCAATGATGAGAAACAAATTAGGTTTTAGGAAGATAAATGGTTAGGTAACTTGGCCCTCAAGGATAAATATCCATCTTTATACGCTATTGTCCGACAAGTGGTGGCAACCCTGTACCCATCCTTTGTATCCCTCCACATTCAAGTACATCATAGAGTCGTCGTAGGCTGGACTCAGCTTGGCAAACTATGGGAGAGCCGGTGCCCGAAGCAATCAATAGGGTTTTTACCTTTAACTCAAGTCTAGTAAATTAACCCGTAGAAATCCTCTGTAGCTTAAGCCTACCATTTGTTGTTGTCCTTGGTTGAATCTTATTCCTAGATATACATACACGTTCCCTATGATTTGATACCCTTGGAATACTTTGAGCTAAAGTGCTATAGTGGTATCCGTGTGCTTGCCGATTTACCTGTGACAATATCAAATACCAACATGGGTATACGGGAATATAGAAGGTTTTGGATTACAAAATTTAGAAAAATAAACTTTAATTTGGAGAAAAGATAAAGTATGAAAATTGGAATTAGTTTCATTCAATTTGGAGGACCGGATCTGAAATTTGTTAGTGGAGATTATGATATGGATTCTTGGATTTTGTTTGGCGAAAGACAAAACTAATCGTTTGCAATATATATCAAGAATTTGAATCTAGAACTCCAAAATGAAGAAAAGGGTCAAATATTATTAACATTAAATTCGTTTAGTTTGATAGGTTACACTTGAATTAGTAAGAATAAAGCATGTTATAGACTTTTGAGGACAAAATTTGCTCTAGGACACTCTAGCTTTGTGACATTTGCTATAGGACATTCTAGTTTGTGGTTTTCCCATACGACATCGTAGTTTTATAGTTCGTTGCTAAAAGACACTCCATCTATTATTTTAATATGTCACATTCAAATAGAAAGATAAAACTTTTTAAAAGATGATTTTACCTTTGGTTCACCAAGCATAATTCAAATTTAAACACTTTTTTGGTAGAATTTAAACATATTTTTGCAAAACTCAAAACTTGATCCAAAATTACTGAAATCAAATACATTATTTAAAAAAAATGAAAATTGAAATATTATTTTCTGAATTTATACTTTTTTGTAAAACATTTTGATTTCCGTAAATTGGGATAGCTTTTAAATTTTTGCAAATGTTTAGAACCAACTAGAATTTGTTTGGGTTTGAGTGTATATCGACATGGGTGCGGCTACCGGATGAGTTGGCGACAAAGCATGTGGAGGAGGGGGAGGCAGGCACCACCACAACCGCTGCTGAACAGAGATCATCTCATCCAACGAGGCAAACCAGGATACACTCATTAGAAGAGATTATTTGATTTGGTTGGATTTGTTCTGATTGGTTTGCTTTGGTCATTGTTGCACCATCGATGATGAAACTGGGCAAGGTGACCCTCGCAGCAAGGTGGGGCCAGCCGGATCCGGTGACTGAATGTGCATCTGGTGACGGTATGAGAGAGGGCAGCAGTGGAGAAAGAAGATGAGGAGAGAGAAAGTCACATGTGGGCCCTACATTTAAAATTTCCTTTATGATTGGGCTACTGTTAACGACGAAATTTGGTAAGCCCAAAGTCATCATCGGCTTAGAGTCAGCATCGGCTTCAGAGTTATGGAATCAGCCGATGGGGGTTGTCAAATCGCCAGCAACCGTGTTCTCGATGGAGTCGGATCAACTAAAGGGAATTTATCCAGAAGAGTCCGGGTTCAAGAAGTATGCGGCATGGCAGTTTATCTATTAATTAGGAATAGTTTGTTAGTTTACTTTTATCTTTAGGAAAGTATGTTTAATGTCCGCTAAGGACTTTATGTTTTCCTTTTATCTTTAGGAAAGTTTCTTTCTTGTCCGACAAGGACTTGTATCAACCCATGGGTATAAATATGTACACCCGGGGTCTATTTAATTTATCTTCACGATCAATACAATTCGGCGCATCGCCGCCTTTTACCTTTTCTACTTTATTTTATTGTCCGGCGGAACTTGGCACCTGATGCAGGGTTGCATCGGTGTTCGATCTCCGGCTAAGGGGTAAGGCCAATGTTTCCCCGGCCCAGGCAATTGTATCGTTTACGTCGGCGTCGTTCAAGGCTGCATCAGTACATTCGACCTCTTGGATTGCTCTGGCTTGGATGATATATTTGCCTACCTATTTATCATATGTCTCTGTTAATCTAGTCTTAGCATATAAATTTAGCTCTATCGGCTGCTTCTCGTTTTAGGGTTTCTACCGGTGTCGGCTAAATCGCGTTGCTAGATTAGATTAGTTTAGACATCTACCACCCTGAAAACTCAGTCAACGGCTTGACTGTCTAGATATTATGTTTCTTTTCATACTTAGTGCTGCATCAGTTAAGTTTGATCTACTAAGTCGTGCTTAGAACCATAATCTCTAGCCTGCTTCTTGATTGCCAATAAGGGTTTCATCGGGGTTTCAGCCGGTGAGTTATCTGGACGTTGCATCAGCTCATAAGGATTGCATATACATATAAGTTGGATTTAGCCGATGACAACAAAGGTTTCACTGTTTAATCTAATCTTGTGGATTTCATGACATCGGACCTCCAGCCGATGTGTGGCTTTAACCTTCGATCGATTGTTTATCTATATCATTATTACCGATGTTTATACTGGATTATATTGTTATTTCATTACATCATCATCAGCCGATTGCCTTTATATCATTTATCTACATTGGACATATAGCCGATTGCTTAAACCCTATCGCTATGGCTGGTATCGGCATCGGCTATTATCGGCTATCGACTGGAACTACTACTCATCGGCTTGTCAGCCGATCAGCTGTTTTGATCTACTATTTGCATATCTTGTCAGTTGCAGGATCAAACTGACTGGCAACGTCCCGCATCTCATCATATTGGACCTGCACAGGAGCTAAGCAGATCTCCCAGGCCCGTGTGTTCGATTTTTTCGTAACAGCTACCACATGGATGCCAACAATCGATTAGGTCAGCAAGTGGGTAGGCAACCCTGTACCCATCCTTTGTATCCCTCACCATTCAAGTACATCATAGAGTCGTCGTAGGCTGGCTCAGCTTGGCAAACTATGGGAGAGCCGTGCCCGAAGCAATCAATAGGGTTTTTACCTTTAACTCAAGTCTAGTAATTAACCCGTAGAAATCCTCTGTAGCTTAAGCCTACCATTTGTTGTTGTCCTTGGTTGAATCTTATTCCTAGAATAACATACACGTTCCCTATGATTTGATACTGTTGGAATACTTTGAGCTAAAGTGCTATAGTGGTATCCGTGTGCTTGCCGATTTTTCTGTGACAATATCAAATACCAACATGGGTATACGGGAATATAGAAGGTTTTGGATTACAAAATTTAGAAAAATAACTTTAATTTGGAGAAAAGATAAAGTATGAAAATTGGAATTAGTTTTCATTCAATTTGGAGGACCGGATCTGAAATTGTTTAGTGGAAGATTATGATATGGATTCTTGGATTTTGTTTGGCGAAAGACAAAACTAATCGTTTGCAATATATATCAAGAATTTGAATCTAGAACTCCAAAATGAAGAAAAGGGTCAAATATTATTAACACTAAATTCGTTTAGTTTGATAGGTTACACTTGAATTAGTAAGAATAAAGCATGTTTATGAGCTTTTGAAGGACAAAATTTGCTCTAGGACACTCTAAGCTTTGTGACATTTGCTATAGGACATTCTAGTTTGTGGTTTCCCATACGACATCGTAGTTTATAGTTCGTTGCTAAAAGCACTCCATCTATTATTTTTAATATGTCACCTCAAATAGAAGATAAAACTTTTTAAAAGATGATTTACCTTTGGTTCACCAAGCATAATTCAAATTTAAACACTTTTTTTGGTAGAAATTTAAACATATTTTTGCAAAAACTCAAAACTTGATCCAAATTTACTGAAATCAAATACATTATTTAAAAAATGAAAAATTGAAATATTATTTTCTGAATTTATACTTTTTGTAAAACATTTTGATTTCCGTAAATTGGGATAGCTTTTAAATTTTGCAAATGTTTAGAACCAACTAGAATTTGTTTGGGTTTGAATATGCTAGGTGAACCAAGGGTAAAATCATTTTTTGAAAAGTTTTATCTCTACATTTGAATAGAATATATTAAAATAATATATTGAATGTCTTTTGGCAAAGTACCATAAAACTAAGCAAATGCCACAAAGCTAGCATCTCCTAAGCTAATTTTGTCAATTTTGAGGTAATTTTTAGAGATTGGTGAAATAAGAAAAGTTTGAAATCTGAAGAATTTAAATCCAACGATGTCACACATAAAAAAGAAAATGTTGTATGATCGAAACAAAAAATCAAGCCTACAAGAGGGGAGGGATGACTGGTAGGACCACCAAAAACCAAAACTTTTAGCGGAGATCAAAGTTACCCTCTATTTGATGAAGTTCAACCGATGGAACCATTAGATTGCCACCGCTGTGACTGCATGCACGCCGCTTGTCTGACTGCCACCTTGCCGCCGGTTGGACCACCTCCGACTGTCAGTTACATCGCCGTCAGCGCCGCCAGTTAGACCGCCCAATAAACTCCGGTTACGTTGGGATTCTGAAAAACACGTACCGACAGAAAAAACTCAAGAAAGTATATTAACTCTATTGCATCAATATGTGTTTAAAAGTGCATCTAAAGCAATCATCTCTCAACTCTTGACCTAGGACTAAAACTCGAAACAAACCCTAATTTTTCTCTCCAAAATTTGATATCTTCTAGCCTCAACCCATCATCTATTTATACCCACAGTGTGGCTGCCCCTAGCCACAAATCCAACTAGAACTAGGAGTCCTAATCGCATAGGAATTACCAAACGAGGGAAAACAACAACCCCATACAACTCTACACTCCAATCTTCCCAACTTGGAGTCCAATCGAAATTTGACTCCTCTTTCCACATGCAGACAACACACGTGTATGCCATTTGGAAACCTTCACCTCGACGTGCATTGTTCTGTAACCTAAGCATACCGCGTGATATCCTTGACCGTCTGAACCTCAACTTCTACCAAGCCTATTCCGATTCATTAACGTTTAAACTCCCATGGTCTCAGCAACACCTACACATGTACAAACAAGAAACTCCATATCTGAGTACAAGTTCGCACCAACTTGACGTCGGGCTACCAGGTCAGTCCGCCCAACACCTCCGGTCTGACTTGCTGCAACCCCTGGTCTGACCAGCCTCACAGTGCGGACCACCACACTGTCATCAAAAACACATCACCATATTTTCAACAAACACTTACATTAATAATTGTTCATCACAAAGATTAATCATCACATGATTCTACAAAGGTTAAGATTCAAATATTCAAATCAAAGACATTAAAAAGAAGGAAGTTCTGAAATTAACTTTTTAGAGTAAAAAATAACTTATGTTTCACTAAATTCAAGAAATCATAAAAAAGTTAAAAATAGAAAGTGAAGAATTGACATGATGCAATTTAAAACCTTTGGCTTAAAATTTAAAATTTTAAGAATTCAGACATGGGCATCAAGGATTTCATCTTGTATGCTTCCCCTCCCACCATGCCATTCGTTCTTAATATAGCATTGGCTTTAGTGATTTTGGCAACTCAATCATCTGAGTTGGATACTCTCCAAGCAGTGTTGAGGATGAGGTTAATTTGTTAACAGCTTGAATACCTCTTATTATTCCAAGTCCTCCTTTAATGGGACGACAAATATACTTCCAAGATCTAAGACAAACAGGTTTCTTTGATTCTCTTCCTGATGTCTGTTGGAGGTAGATTGGTTTTGATCAATTCTGTACTTTTGAGTTTAGCCATGTTTATGATATCTTTTTTCGAGATACCAAAAGGGGTTCTTCGAAAAATTGATTATTATAGATCGCGTTTCTTTTGGCAATGGGATGATCATAACAAAAAGTACAGGCTTTCTAGGTGGGATATTATTTGCCAACCTAAGGATCAAGGGGGTCTTGGGATTCATAATTTGGAAATTCAGAATAAATGTCTCTTAAGTAAATGGTTGTTTAAACTAATCAATGAGGAAGGGGTTTGGCAAGACTTATTGAAGAGAAAATACCTTTATAATAAGTCTATAACCCAGGCTGACAAGAAACAGGGAGGTTCCCATTTTTGGTCTGGTCTTATGAATGTTAAAAGTACTTTCCTAAATATGGGATGTTGGATTGTCAATGATGAGAAACAAATTAGGTTTTAGGAAGATAAATGGTTAGGTAACTTGGCCCTCAAGGATAAATATCCATCTTTATACGCTATTGTCCGAAGGAAATCATCTTCTATTGCCACTGTGTTATGGGTTCTGTTCCGCTTAATATCTCTTTTAGAAGAGCCTTAGTTGGCCAGAATCTTGTCTTTTGGCATGAATTGTGTGCTTCTATTGTACATATCCAGTTGAATTCTTCCTCTGACAGCTTTAGATGCAATTTTCATCATAATGGTATGTTTTCAGTAAGGTCAATGTACTTAGCTTTAACTAATAATGGCTATATTGAGAGGAATAAGTGCATTTGGAAGCTTAAGATGCCACTTAAGATTAAGATTTTCATGTGGTATTTGCTTAAAGGGGTTGTGTTAACTAAGGATAATTTGGCAAGGCGGAATTGGAATGGTAGCTTGAGATGTTGTTTTTGCATGAAGAATGAGACTATTCAACATCTCTTTATGGAATGCCATTTTTCGAAATTCATATGGAGAGCAATTTAATTCTCTTTTGGTTTCAATCTTCCTTCTAGTATATCACATATTTTTGATGGGTGGCTTTTAGGAGTTGATATGAAAAAGAGAAAACTGATACTTGTTGGAGCTGCAGCCATTTGTTGGGCGATATGGCTGAGTAGGAATGATATGGTTTTTAATAAATCACCATCAATTTCTTACATGCAGGTCATTTTCAGGGCAACCCACTGGCTCTGAACATGGGCACAGCTACAAAGGTGTGATGAAGATATGGAGTTCCTGAAAGTTGCATGTTGCAAGCTGGAGACTACGGTTATGCAACTTTTTGTCAATTATGGATGGAGATTCACAAATAGACTACAATAAATGTGTTCTCCCATGCATTGTTAGTTTGGTTTATCCGTT
Organism: Oryza longistaminata; assembly: GCA_009805545.1. NCBI lineage: Eukaryota > Viridiplantae > Streptophyta > Magnoliopsida > Poales > Poaceae > Oryza > Oryza longistaminata. Next base: position 45,156,784 of record CM020178.1, read on the forward strand.
TTCTTTTATGGTGTGTTCTATTTCTTGAGATTCACATCTTTTCTCCAATGCTATTACGTAATAATTGGCTGTAGCTCTTTTTTAGCAAAGGTCGGGATACTATATTCCATTATCTAAAAATAATACAATTAGAGCGGATAAACGGTTTTTTCCCCTCGCTTCGTCACTCTAGTTATTTTTTTTCTCTCAAATTTTATACTAGCAATTTATTTTCTTAATTTTTATACTAGTATATACTAAGCGGGATTGCCACTTTAACTCCTGAAATCCTGTTGTCTTTGGAGTAGTGCAGTGGCGAGAATGCCACTCCACGCTGCTAGTTCATTTTTGTTGAGCAATCCGGCAATCTCTCATGAAACATTTGGTTGTGCTCTAACTTGATCAGAAGTGGATTTGAGAGTTGGAGGTACACCAAACAGAGCATCTAAAAGCTCAAATGATAGAAGTTAATTTTGAAGTTAATACCTCGGTCTCGAAATATAGGATTTTTATACTAATTTAAAGGTAGTAGTAGTGAATTTGCTACCACTACCTCTAGCACTAGCGTATGGCCTCCTTGTCGGTGAAACCCACATGCTCAATAAATTTAAACGTTTCATAAAAGAATAATGTCTACACAAAATAATGTCCATTTTATTTGGTATGGTCTTACATGTAGTGAAGGAATTCATATAGTTAAAGGGGTTGGAAAGAGACAGACTAGATAATGTTTAAATGATGAGCATGTGCATAGTTATTTTTTCGTTTTAATGCATAGGTAATTGCTAGTATAGCTAAAACTCTATATTTTAAGAGATACTAACAAAAGTGCCCGTGCGTTGCAACAGAAAGTGTACAGACCAGAAAATTGAGAAAAAGTTAAGAAAAATTTACATTATGTAATTAATTAAAATACAAATTTGCTAAAATATTTGGTATTTTTAAGTAGGTAGGTGTATAATTAAATCAATTTAAAAATAAAGCAAGTGTGAGAAATAAAATGATATGGTTAAATTTAATTTTATTAAATTCTCCATGATTAGTTACGCACTTTAGAATTTTATTGGAATTATCAGAGCTTAATTTCTAATTTTTAATAATACAAACATTATTTAATAATTATTTAATTGGAAAAAGGAATCAAAATCCTCCTTTCTAGGTTTGGGCCGAATATAAAAAAGTTTATACTACCTCCCTTTTGTCTGGCATGTTTCCTTTCTCCGTGAAGTCCATTTTGCGTCCTCAAATTCGGTGGCCCAATAGGCCGGCGGCCCGACGCGGGGTCAACAGGAGCCGTCCGATCGAATGGACGGTCCATATTAATCCTAACCTAAATAAATATACACCCAAACCCTAACCCTAACCCTAGGATCCCTAACCCTAACCCCTAACCCTAACCCTAGGCATTTGTGTGTATATGCTTCCTCCGATTTTATTTGTGTGATTGAAATCCGATTAGGAATTTTTTTTGGGTGGGGGTGATTGAATTCCGATTGGGATTTTAGGGGGGAGGCGATGGACGAAAAATTGCCGTACGAACGAGGCGACGACCGGAAAATTACGATTCTTTATATTAGTTATAGATAATAGTTTTCGTAAGAAAAGAACCATGGACATATAATAAACAAGATATACAAATAGACAAGGGAGATAAAAATGATTTAATGACAACAAAAAGCCTTGGACTTGGAGCATGAGAAAGTTTATCAGCCTTATCATCAGCCCATGTGCACAACGTTCTTCGTGGCTTCATGACATGGACCCACCAGAGACTCGGTCAAAGTGTCATGGACCGTACGTCAACAACGTCTAACCTTTTTGGCGCGCCCATGCATGCATGCAATTAATCCACTCCCATGCACGTACGTACACCCCCAGTTTAGCCCTCACGTTCTTCCCTTCCCCAATTTCACCATCTCCACGTGCACGACGGCCTCCTCCGCCGCGGAGAGCACAGCAACCATGGCCGCCGTCGCCGTCGCCGCCGCCGCCGGACTCATCCTAGCTCTCGCCTTCGCGTCGTCGTCGCCGCCCGCCGCCGCGGCGGTCAAGTTCAACGTCACCGAGATCCTGCACGAGTTCCCGGAGTTCTCCGTGTTCAACGGCCTCCTCTCGCAGACGAGGCTCGCCGAGGACGTCAACCTGAGCCCTGCCGTCACCGTCCTCGTCGTCGACGACGCCGCCGCCGGCGCCATCACGTCGCTCCCGGAGGCCACGCAGGGGGAGGTGGTGGCGCTGCAGGTGCTCCTCGACTACTACGACCCCGTCAAGCTGTACAGCCTCAAGGCGAAGACGGCGCTCCTCCCCACGCTGCTCCGGCCGACCGCCGCCGGCGGCGGCGGCGGAGGCGTGGGGCTCGTGAAGTACACCCAGGTCGCCGACGACCAGATGGCGTTCGGCTCCGGCGAGCCCGGCGCGCCGATCGGGTCGCAGCTGGTGAAGGTCGTGGCGTGCCGGCCGTACAACCTCTCCGTCATGCAGGTCAGCGCCCCCATCGTGGCGCCGAGCTTGGGCGGCCCCTCTTCCGGCGGCGGCGCGCCGCCGTCTTCTCCGGCGACGGCCAAGAGCGCCGACGAAGCGTCGGCCTCCTCGATGACGGACTACGACGACGATCCCATCGCTCCGGCGGCGGTTGATGGTCCGGGCAATGTGGACACGCCGCCGACGAACACGACATCTCCGTCAAACGTGACAAGTACGGCGGCGGACGGGACAATAACGTCGGCGGGAAGCTGCAGGGCGGTGGCTGGCGCAGGCGTTGGGATCGTGGCGGCGGGGCTCGTGATGCTCATTTCAGTTTAATGTGTTAATTAGAGGCTTAGACTCCCTTTTTTTTTCTCTTGTTTATTAATGCTGATTTAATTACTGTAGCTGTGTTAATTAGTGAGAAGAGAAAATTAACTTGAGTCCCATCAACCGAAACAGATACTGCGATTCCTTTTGATATCGCCGCCGTCGGTGCTGCAGGAGGACAGGATCATAACCCTGTTGGAGCCGTCACACACAGCCCTAGATTCAGTTGGAGTTTACTGTTTGTTTTCGAGACGGAGCTTAAATTTTTTAATTTTCACCTGCTCCAAAATTTTCTCGTGATGATCAGCTTTGAAAGGGAGTACACTACAAATTAGGCGTCCAATACTTTCCAAAATTTGTCGACAAATATATAGGTAGTCCCATATAGGCAGGGGCGGAACTGCCCATTGGGCGGCATTGGGCGGCCGGCCCAGCTACGGCCCGCGTCGCCCCACACCCCCCTCGGCCATATCTATTCAAAAATTGTCATAAGTAAAAAGCCCACGCGCGACGACCCATCAGTGTCCTCTTCTCTGTCTCGAGCGCGGCATCGCTCGCTCGCCGAGAGAGACAGAAGCCGAGACGTCGGTCGACTTACTCTGCCAGTCCGCCTCCGCGCTAGGTGCCACGCCGGTCGCTGGGATGCCTACACGTCGCCACCACTGTCCGCCGTCGACTTACTCTGCCAGTCCGCCTCCGCGCTAGGTGCCACGCCGGTCGCTGGGATGCCTACACGTCGCCACCACTGTCCGCCGTCGACTTACTCTGCCAGTCCGCCTCCGCGCTAGGTGCCACGCCGGTCGCTGGGATGCCTACACGTCGCCACCACTGTCCGCCGTCGACTTACTCTGCCAGTCCGCCTCCGCGCTAGGTGCCACGCCGGTCGCTGGGATGCCTACACGTCGCCACCACTGTCCGCCGTCGACTTACTCTGCCAGTCCGCCTCCGCGCTAGGTGCCACGCCGGTCGCTGGGATGCCTACACGTCGCCACCACTGTCCGCCGTCGACTTACTCTGCCAGTCCGCCTCCGCGCTAGGTGCCACGCCGGTCGCTGGGATGCCTACACGTCGCCACCACTGTCCGCCGTCGACTTACTCTGCCAGTCCGCCTCCGCGCCAGGCGCTGGCGATGCCTACACGCCGCCACCACTGTCCGCCACACAGGGAGCGCACCGCAGAGGACAGACGACGACGCCTAGCCGCCACCGCCCACCATCAGGTGTATTGGCCCACCGCCCACCGTCAGGTGTATTGGCCCAAAACCGGGAGACGTTTGCCCAACCGGGAGAAAACCTTGCTACACTCCAAAAGCTAGCTCAAGAGGTGATAATCTCCCCCGTCACACAAAAGCTAGCTCAAGAGGTGAGGGGTTCCCCCCACTTTTAAGTTGGTTCAACTCCCCCTAGATTAGCAATGTGGGACTATTCCCAACAATCTCCCCCGTCACACATTAGCGCCCCTTAGCCCTGACCGGCCCCACACACGGGCACATACGGGACTCACACCCACCGGCCACGGCCAGGCCGCCGCCCGCCAGCGCCAAGGTCCGCCACCGCCAGCGCCTGCCGGCCTCGCCTCCTGCTCGCCTGCTCAAGACCTGACGATTGCCGACCTCGCCTCCTGCTAGCTGCTCGGGCAGTGAATCAATCAGGCAAGCAAGCAACTAGCAAGTAACTAAGTAAGCAACGTCTCATGCTCTCACTCCTCTCAGCGAATCAACAAACAAAACACTAAATTAGTGTCTCACTGTCTCAGCTATGAATATAATGACATATTTGCGCAATAGGATGTCCGATAAATGGCTCAATGATTTGATATCGTGCTACATTGAGAAGGAGATTTTAGAGGACTTGATTTTGAAAAAGTTAAGGAGAGGTTTCAAGTCATGGGTGACCAATGAATAGAGTTGCCTAAGCCTTCTAGAGTCCCTAGAAGAGCTTAGTGTTTTATTGCCGGTATGTCTTCTCATATATTTATCTTTTTTAAATATATCTATCAACAATGCTTTATGAGTCTTTTAGCGTATGATGAATTATATATTGCGCAAATATTACTGGTTTGCTTTAAAATTGTTTTGTTTGCCTTAATTATAGTATAAATATGATATTAGTTGCGTTTAGTGTCCTTATGAAGCGAACATCTCCGCCCCATCATGATTTTAATCCTGCGTCCGCCACAGAATATAGGCATGTCTGATCGCCCCACTCTATATTCTATCTCCCCCTTCTCTCATATATGCATATCCACATTTTTACTAAAAATTTAAGCAAGTTTTCCTCCTAGAAAACTACTTCGTCTGTTTGATATCATAAGTACATCCACAATGTGCTACAAATTAAAAAAGACAATAAGCAATAAATGAAGCCTTACTACTACTCCCTCCGTCCCAAAATAAGTGCAGTTTTGTACTATTCACGTTCAACGTTTAACCGTTCTTCTTATTTGAAAATTTTTTATGATTAGTATTTTTATTGCTATTAGATGATAAAACATGAATAGTACTTTATGTGTGACTAAATATTTTCAAATATTTTACAAAATTTTTAAATAAGACAGACGGCCAAATGGTGGGCACGGATATCCACGGCTGCACTTATTTTGGGACGGAGGTAGTAGCTTACCAGCATTGTAGAACTAAGAAATGGCAAATAACACGTCATAGTGCTACTACCGAGTAATAAGAAACCAATATGATTTATCTCTTTCCCCCCTCTTATTGCTAGTGGATTATGGGCGCAAGTTTGACACGCACTTCTATTATTTTACCATTGCAGCTTTTGCAACAACTAATGTCAACTAATCTAGGGCGCCACACTCTTATTCACTAGGTTGGTAGTAAACATTGTTGATGTTCTAAGACGTTTTGACATTTTTCCTATCAAACTTATTTAATTTAGATTAAGTTTATAGCAAAACATAGCAACATTTCCAACACAAATTAAACATATAATCAAAATATATTCAATATTATATTTAATAAAACCAAATATAACTTAGAGAAAAGTAAAAAAAAACTTACAATATGAAATGGAAGGAGCATCTAAGTTATGATCCGCTTAAACCATTATATACATTGTAATTTATTCTTTATAAGAAGATATAACACGATAACATTTTAATAATATATATGTGTCCTAAAAAAACCATTGTTTTATCTTGTATAAAACATTTTTTTCATCACCGACAATTGTTTCAACTAATGTTTGAGATAGATGCAACAATAACAATTACCTTACGAAACATTAAGTCCCAACGAGTAAAATATGAAAAACATCTATGTGAAACATATAATGTATTTGCAAATACTTTTTTATTGAAACATTTTTATATCACATATGAAACATCGAGTTGTAATTATTGAAACATAAAAATACTTCGTGAAACATCTAAAAGAAAATTTTACATGCAACAATTATAAATAACATGGTGAATCATGAGCAAATACTTGTTGAAATATTCAAATAACACCATGGGCAACATTTATAAAAGATCCACTGCAACCAAAAAAAAGTTTAAAACATCGAAATATAGCCACGTGAGATTTTGTTATAAACATTTAATTGCAACAAACTAAATAGTTTGATTAGTTCGTAAGACAAATAGTAATTTAAGATAAAAAAAATATTTAAACTTTAGTTTAAAAAGTTTTACATGTATCCAGGAGGAGACAGAAGGAAGAGAGAGCGTGATATAATCTTATGATGCATGCATGAAGAGGCATGGGCAGATGAGACGACGTTGCAACGCTGGAATCAGGGGGAGGTCACCCGGTATTTGGGCCTGGTTCGGGTGCTCAACCGAAAGCATTTTTCATGTATCTTTTCTTCATCCTCCCTCTTAAAACTTCTAATTGGCCCACTCAGCTCATCATGCCAACCCCACATTAGATACTTGATACTTCGGTGATGACTCCTCGAGGTAACGGTATCAACTATCAGCCATTGCTCTTGCCATGTGAACTCCACCGTCTTTATTATAGCCCGCCGCCACATGCCACATAAGGCTCAAGCCAGCTTCTCCGAAGTAAGACGAGCAACGGAAGAGCACCTGTAGTGTCTCTGTGGCTATGGTGACGATTGAGACGAATGGTTTGAGTATTTAGATGAAGGTTTTAGATTTTTTTAATTGATTGAAAGTTTATTATTTATTTAGATGAAAGTTTTATATATTAATTAAAAGTTCTTTGATTTGATTTTTAGAGTTGTAGATCTTGAATTGGGATTTCCTCCCTCTAGCTTGTCTGTCTCTCTCCTTTTTCTTTCTTCTTCCCCTTCTATCTTTCCTTTTCTTTATTATCATATTTCCTCTGTTTTTCCTGGCCACAGCTATGGCCCATTTCCCTGTCTCTGTGGCCGGCCCAACTCGCGCTGTGCTCCCAGGCCCCCATGCCACGCTACGCTGTACAGTACAGCGCCCCTTCCTCCTCTTCTTCGTCGCCGGCGCCATCTCCGTTCTGCCGCCGCACCGTCGAACAGAACACCACCTCCTCGAAGGCATTCTGCAATGGAGTACGGCCTACGGCAATATTGGGGAGCCCTCCCTCCCAATCCTTTCCAATTATGGACATATACCGCCTCCAACTCCAAATCGGACTCGGACTCGGCGTTCGAGTTCAACTCGGATTCGGAGTCGGAGTACGTCGCCGCTCCTTAAAAGCACACACGGCGGCGCTCACCAGCTAGCGACCATCCAACGCATCCATTCCGTCCTCTCCGATTTCTTTCCCGTCGCGACCATGGCTCCCGCCGGCGACTACGGCGCCTCGGTGAGCATGATGATCAGCTACGGCGGCGCGGTCGTCCAGGCCGACGGCAAGGCCAAGGCGGCGTACTACGCCGGTGGAGTCCACCGCATCGTCAAGGTCGGCATGTCCGAGCGGCTTCCCGGCCTCCGCGCGCGGCTCGCGGCGCTCGCCGGCTGCGGCGACATGTTCATCCGCTACGCGCTCCCCGGGGAGGGTCTCGGACTCCTCCGCGACGTGGCGGACGACGGCGACCTGTGGAGCCTCGTGTCGCTGCTCTTCTACTACAAGGAGGTGCCCGTGTCGTCCAAGCCCGGCCGCATCAGGGTCTTCCTCTTCGCCGCCGATCACCACGCGCCGCCGCACCGGACCGCGTCGGCGCCGTCGTTACCGGCGCTGGCGGCGTCTGGAGGTGCCTCTGCTGCTGCTACTCCCGTCACACTGGGGTTGCCACGCAGCGCGTCTTCACCGTCGCTGGCGACGTCGGGCTCGGGCACCGCCGTGAGGATGAAGGTGAGCTACGGCGGGGAGATCATCCAGCAGCAGCGCGGCGGATCAGCGGCGGCGTCGTGCTACTACGCCGGGGGAGTTCACCGGATCGTCAGGGTCGGCCTGTCCGAGCGCCTCGCCGGCCTCCGCGCGCGTCTGGCGGCGCTCGCCGGCTTCTCCGACTCCGACGACGTCCGCATCCGGTACGCGCTCCCGGGAGAGGAGGGCCTCCACCTCCACGACGTGGCGAGCGACGGCGACCTGTGGAGCCTCGTGTCGCTGCTCTTCTACTACAAGGAGGTGCCCGTGTCGTCCAAGCCCGGCCGCATCAGGGTCTTCCTCTTCGCCGCCGATCACCACGCGCCGCCGCACCGGACCGCGTCGGCGCCGTCGTTACCGGCGCTGGCGGCGTCTGGAGGTGCCTCTGCTGCTGCTACTCCCGTCACACTGGGGTTGCCACGCAGCGCGTCTTCACCGTCGCTGGCGACGTCGGGCTCGGGCACCGCCGTGAGGATGAAGGTGAGCTACGGCGGGGAGATCATCCAGCAGCAGCGCGGCGGATCAGCGGCGGCGTCGTGCTACTACGCCGGGGGAGTTCACCGGATAGTCAGGGTCGGCCTGTCCGAGCGCCTCGCCGGCCTCCGCGCGCGTCTGGCGGCGCTCGCCGGCTTCTCCGACTCCGACGACGTCCGCATCCGGTACGCGCTCCCGGGAGAGGAGGGCCTCCACCTCCACGACGTGGCGAGCGACGGCGACCTGTGGAGCCTCGTGTCGCTGCTCTTCTTCCACGAGGCGGTGATGGCCACCTCCAGCAAGCCCAAGCAAGGCCGCATCCGCGTGTTCCTCTTCGCCACCGACGACGCCCCGGCGACGTCGTCGACGTCGCCCACCGCGGCGCCGCTCAGGAGGAGCGCGTCCACGCCGTTCTTGCCGACATTGGTGGAGGAAGACAAGGACGACGACGACGACGACAACGACGGCAACACGGACACGGCGGCTGCAACTCAGATGAGCACTAGGCGTGTCACCGCCACCGTGGGCATGCGGCGGAGCGCCTCGTCGCCGGCGCTGGCGACGACGTCATCGAGCTCGGACGCGGCGACTGCCTCGACGCCCGGTGGTGCAACATCCGGTTCATCAGGAGACAGCGACACACCGGCGATGACATCTTCTTCCACGGCGGCGGTGCAGTTCGGTCCGGTGGTGCTTGTGCCGGTGATGGTGGTGTTCCCGGTGATCCCTGTGTACGCGATTGGCGTGGTGGATTATCGTGGTGTGCTCCTTGCGGCGTAGTGAAACGCCTTGTTTCCTACTGCCAATGTGAGCTATGTACTCCCTCCGTATTTTAATGTATGACGCCGTTGACTTTTTAATCAACGTTTGACTATTCGTCTTATTTAAAAAAATTATGTTATTATCATTTATTTTATCGTGACTTGATTTATCATCGAATGTTCTTTGAGCATGATATAAATATTTTTATATTTACACAAAAATTTTGAATAAGACGAATGGTCAAACGTTGATTATAAAGTCAACGACGTCATACATTAAAATACAGAGGGAGTACTTGATTTTGTACAATTCATTCAAGGTTGTTATTGTAAACCACATTACCAATGTACTCATCGTGTGTTCACTGTTCAACGGTATTATATTTCATTCACAGAACAGATTGCAACCTAATCGCCATTAGCATCGAAATAAAGCTTATGTATTGTAGTGATAAATGAATATATAGCACAGAACACGTGAAGTAAAGCGTAGCTCAAGTTCGTTGTGATGGACCCAGTTCATCGGGTTCAAGTCCTGGACCCAGTTTCAGCCCACCAGAATTTAAGTTCTATACTTTAACACTGATAACTATGCTAATTATGTGCTTAATGATAAGTATGTCAATAGTGGTAACTTTATGAATCTCAAGATATGATGATCCAGTTTTTCAGAAATGCTCATAGAGATAGCTTGTGTGTTGCGCATGTGGTGACCACATGTGTTTGAAAAAATAGCACAGAACATTCGCAGAATACTAGCACCATGCAATTACGACGCAAAATGTTCTAAAGAATACGTAGGGCTACACACTGGTGCGAGGAGCCAACAAAATGCTTTATGTCGCACTGGATCATTTTTCAACGCTTTGGCACGAACAGATTACAGATTGTGTCCGGGCCTGCTAGTTGCAGCAGAAGAGGTATCAACTTCCCAGTGAAACTTCACACAGTTCTCTAGCTTAGCTACACAAATGAAGCAAACAAAGGAATTGCTGCATGGTAGACAGATAAGAGATAAAATCGAACTGAATTTGCGAGAATCGAAGAGATGTCCCCATTGACATATACAGATGTAATCCAGCTTTTTAGACCTGCATTTTACTACCGAGTTCCTTCGGCTTCGCAGCTTTCCCTGACTCCATATCCTGCAATGCAGTTAGAAGGGGGGGAAATAAGTCAAATGGAGAGCCCAAATATACCAGTTCTCTAAAGAAAAATATAGCAACACTTGATTATGCTAAATAACAGTGAACCAAAGGATTGCAAAGCCAAATATTTAATTACAAGACAAGAATGTCTCCTAGACCAGACAAACTGCATGGGTAAATAAACTCAGCAATGTTCCACTTCGGCATTGATGTCAGATTGTCAGGTCAAGTCTGTATGGTGTGCTCAGTGTCCACAGTTCAATAATGCACGAGTTACTTTCTTTGTGACTGACACAGGCTCACAGCACATAGATCAGAATGCAGAGTGGCTCTGGTCATACAGTAGTGTTGTAGGCAATCACTGAAGGTAGATAGGCCACTGAAAATTAAGAACAAGCCATGTCTGCATCCAACACGAAGCACATGCCTAAATGTTGGCAGTTTGGCACTTACAATAACAAAACTATAAAAGTTCAAAGTGATAAAGAATTAAAGAGCGTGGCATGTCTATTTTCTTAGGTTGAGGGAAGTATAGACTAGGCAATTAACTTTAAGCCTAAACAGATACTAACATATCCTATAATAGCAAAATTCATTTTCCAGATGTTAGGAACTGGGGTTGATCCAAAGCTCCTAAGGTAGTAATGGTGCTCCATGTGAGGGCGAGGATGGTGCATCCACTGAACCATGACAGTGAACAGCTGAACAAGAGAGAGAGAGAGAGAGAGAGAGAGTTTAGGGATAATTCTACTTATCCTTCTTATTGATGGAGTTCTGCCTTCTAAAATCGATTAACAACCTTGCTAGCAAACAGAAAATCTTAAGGAGCTAAATCTTATCTAACTTAACGTTGAAATTAATCCAAAGTTAATCCTGATTGAACGAAAAGCAAGGATGACTTCTGGCGCACCTAGCACCTGGCATAGGGAATTCCCAAAATAAGACCAGATATATCTTTGCACAAAGTTTTTTCCTAATTTGGATCCCCACCACACAATAGTGAACCTTTTTTGGTTCAAAAGAAAACACATATCTGTAGATATATGTTCTAATAAGAAGTCTGGTAAGAAATGATAGGACCTGCGTGCTTTGGCTTGATAAAAATAACAGACAATATGTCTGCAACTGCATGTTCACACATAACCTTTGTACGAAGTTACAGGCTATATGACTGGTGTCAATAAATACTTCTATATTTTGTTAAGCATTTATGACAATAATCAGATCTCTTTTGTCCATGTTAGCAAGAAAATTTGATATGTACAATGGCATGTATTGCCATGCCAAATAAATTTTGTACCAGATTCACAAAGAAGTCCAATTTGATAATTGGTATGGAAAGGCCTTTTCTTTGCAGGAATGGATAAAAAGACTCTGATCTACATTTAACTCATCATATCCAGATTTTTAAATGTAAAATTCGTGCTCATGTTAGCTTTTCAAATTTTAATTTCAGAAAGGTATTTTGGAAGCCTGGCTCTTTCAATGATGGAATCCATCAATGTCATCTGAGACTTTTTATTGGAACACACTAATTGGTACATCGTAGAAACATTATGACCAACACTAGCAAAAGAGTGTGTTACCATATCACAGTGAAGACTAATTGTGAAAAAATAGAATTAGTACGGTTTGCTGCTACATGAAAACCAAATAAATACACAATAAATACCAATACTTAGGCAATGACAGAGTACAGGAATTTTGAAGAATCTAATATTGCAAACAGTTCAATTCCTAAAAGCACGAGGTACCTGTCCCTCTGCATTCTAAATAGGGACTTAACTCTTCTACATATCCCAACATGTATGCTTTAAACAGAAGAAATTGACCATCCGTAATTAAGATATATAGTCTAATCCCCATAAACAAGGTGATAAAATCTAATTATGTGTAGGTGACAAATCCCAAGATACATGTGGAGATTGTCAAAGGAATGAAAGTGTGCAAACAACCAATGCAAATTACTACCTTTCTTATTAACAAAGGCAGTCAACAATATCTACAGGGGGGAGGACATAGATGAATCTAAAGCAACATTTCAACTTAAATCTAAATCAGTTTCGTCATACAAACATATTTAAGAACCAATTTAGCAAGAACTAATAATAATCAGCCAATCAGGTACTAGTAAGTAACACATCCAGTGGCAAACAAGTTGTGCTACCAGTACTGACCAAGTGACCATACATTACTTAATCCAGCCCATGCATGGTAGACCACCAAGAAAAGAATATTAGGTAGATCAAAAGGGGGAAAGATGATGTGCAATGCAATACATGTGTAAGAAAACAATACAGGGAATAGGGAGATGCATGATATTTTAGTGCAGTACATGGGTCAGAAACAATACAGGGAAAGAAAAATCACAATTGACTAGCACCACCACCATCCAAAAACTACATTCTCCACAGAAGCTTTGGGCTTGATTACCAACCATAATACTACCCACCCACTACTACCAGCATCCTGTAATGTTGTAACCCTTAAATAGCACTAAATCGCCGCACTTAGGATTACAAACGGTGACAGCTACAGGCCTACCACCACCGACAATTATAAGCCACACGGAATCACGAATGGGCTACAAGATTCCACTCCAGTACAGAAGCAGAGACAGCTGCATCCCACCTCCCAACGCTGAGCAACAGGACAGATTGATCTTTGCTAAACTCACGCCCAAATCACCACAATTTAGGTATCCGTGCAAAGCATTGATGCAGCTTGCACCATCAAATTGAAAGTAACAAGACTGAAAGAACACAATATTTTTTGCAAAAGGGATAGAGAGGAGGCAAGAACCTTTCCGTTGCTCTCGTAGTACTCGTTGAGAGCCCACTGGTACTTGGATTGATCCAGCCCGAACCAGTTCGAGATGTACTCGTCCAAGCTGGCGTGCGCTGCAGCGAGAAATGCTCACCAAATCAATTTCAAAACCCACGAATCGAATTCGAATTTCGAAACCACACAATGAGGCGGCCATCGGAGAGAAAATCAAATCTCTCGCGCGCGGGGGGGATTCAATCAATCACCCACCTTCTTGCACGCGCGCGACCGTATCCCAGAACAAGGCGAGCATGGATCCATCGGGCCTCGCCTCCGCCTTCTCGAACTGCGGCGGCGGCACCTGCACCGGCGGCGGCGTCGGCGGCGGGGGCCTTAGGGGCCGAGAGCTTCGCGGAAGGCAGCGGCAACTGCACCGGCGGCGGGGGCCTAGGGGCGGCGGCGGAGGAGGAGAGCTCGCGGCGGGCAGCGGCGGTGAGACCGTCTTCACCGGCGGCGGGGTGGCCAGCTGCGGGGAGGCCGCCGGCGCCTCCTCCTTGACCGGCGGCTGCTCGGCCCGCGGCGGAGAGGAGGCGGCGTCGAATCCTCGGCCGCGCGGGGGGATCCGCTGGGGGTGGTGAACTCCGACCGCGGGGAGTCCGGCACCCCTCCGCCTCCGCCTCCGCCGGCGACGGCGGCGTGATGAAGACCGTGAGGTTGCCCGCCTGCCTACACCGGCGGCGGCGGCGGGGTCGACGCCATCACCGGCCGCGCGGGGAGGAGGTAGGGTTCTCGGGGAGGGGGATGGGAGGCGGCGGAGCTCGTGTGGGGGAGTGAGGAGGAGGAGAAGGCTGCGAGTGGGAGACGCCATTGCGGGCGACAACGGGGGAGAAGCTTTTGTTCCGCGCTTTTTCGTGATTTTTTTTTCTCCTTTTTCAAATCTCTTTTTCAACTTTTCAGCGGCGTATTTTTAGCTCAAAATAGTACTCGCTCCATCCTAGTAGTATTTTAAGTGTAATTGTAAGGGTTTATGTGACGTTCATTTTATTTAAAAATTTTATAAAAAATTTAAAAAATAAATCACGTATAAAGTATTATTTATATTTTATCATCTATAACCATAAAATATTAATTTAAAAAAATTAAAAAACAGATAATTAAGTGTTGCACATAAAACCCACGACTGTATTTAAGATGGAACAAGGGAGTGATACAGTAGAAATTTTGTGAAAAGGTATAGGCGTATAGCTGCACCGAGGTTTTCGTGCACCCGGTGAAGGGGTTGACTGGTGGGCACAAGGTCAGTGGGGGAAGGGGTAGTGAACCAGGTGTAGGTACATGCCAGAAGGATTTCACGGAGGAGGGAGGGAAAGGGGCCTCCCGTGTCGTCGGATCCCTTTAGAAAAGGCAGTACGCTTTTACTGTTTTGCCCCTGAATGAGGGGCTTAATTCTGCTTGTTGACACTCTAACGCCTGTTGACTTTGGCTAAGGCCTGTTTATTTCTTGACTCTAAGGTGGTGTTTGGATCCAGGGACTTAACTTTAGTCCCTGTATTTAGACACTAATTTAGAGTATTAAATAGAGACTACTTACAAAACTAATTACATAAATGAAAGATAATTCGCGAGACAAATTTTTTAAGCCTAATTAATCCATAATTAGAGAATTTTACTGTAGTATCACATAGGCTAATCATGGATTAATAGGCTTAAAAGATTCGTCTCGCGAATTAGTCCAAGATTATGGATGGATTTTATTAATAGTCTACGTTTAATATTTATAATAAGTGTCCAAACATTCGATCTGATAGAGACTTAAAAGTTTTAGTCTCATCTAAACAGGGCCTAAACATACTCCCTACATCCTAAAATATAAGTGATTTGGTGAATTGGACATATTCTAATACTATAAATTTGAATAAAATTATTTGTAATAGTAGGATATGTCTCATCCAATAGAAATCTCTTATGTATTAGGACGGAGGATGTACAATTTTCTTGTTTTCTGTTAGAGCTTGGAACAATTCTAACATATAGAACCGAAAATGTTTTCTGTGAAAGGGCTTCTTGTTTTCTGTGAAAGGGCATGTAGCCTAGTGGTTGCAGTAAGCTGAGTAGAACCCCAAGGTCCTGAGTTCAAATCTCCATAGGAGCGAATTTCAGATTGGATTATTTGAGAGCTAAGTTCCGTGTTTAATAGGCTAAGTTCCTAATTAAAAAAAAGGCTGCATATATCCGGTTGGATATAGAGGCCGGGTAAAAAATACCCTTCTCTAAAAAAATATAAAAATATAGAACCGAAAAAGTAGAGTAATATAAATGTTGCACATAAGAGGTTTAAGTGGACAGAAAATTTCATATGTTTTCTTCCTTTGACTTGTGGGAAAGAAAATTTCCTTTGGTTTTTTTATACCTACATTTCTATAAACCGAATGACACTCATATGAATTAATCCTTAAGAATCTAAATCCTTTGGTTTTCCTCCAAAATGAATAGGCTTTTTTACGCTTTTCAAAATGTTAAACAATACATTTTTTTGAAAAAAAATATATAAAAAGTTTCTAAGTCCATCAAGTTTTTTAATAGTTAATACTTAATTGATTAGTACACTAATTTTTTTTCTTGTTTCGTGTGCGAATGAAAACATCCTTCGAATGCAGCCTAAGGCTGAGTTCCAACTGAAAACTGAAACTTTCTCGTTTTCTCTTAGTAAGTATTTTTAGGAAGATTTTTAAAGTTAAATAAATTTATTTTTGAAATACTCAATTAATCACGTGCTAATTTCTAATATAGGTCTTGTTCACTTTATAGTCATTTTCAACATTTCCAAAATTTGGAATTGGTAACATTAATAACTTTAGGTAAGATTGGCTAAATATGATGTTGTCAAAATCTCTAGCTATGACCAATATTTGGTAACAAACTAATATTGTTATATGTTTGTCAATTTTAACAAATAATTGTATGGTTCAGAATGGCGTGAATCTGAACATGCCCCTAGTTTCGTATGCCATCGAATTGCTCTGCCAAAAGCCCAAAATGCTATGTCGAACGCAGTCTAAGCAATACCTTTTTTTTAAAGAAAGCCTAACAATACTTCATCTTTCTTAAATAACTGACACTAGGACCGTCTCACTTTAACTACAAAATTTCTTTTAAGTAACTACTCCCTCCGTTTCATATTATAAATCTTTTTAATTTTTCTTCCTAGTTAAACTTCTTTAAGTTTGACCGAGATTATAGAAAAATTTAGCAACATCTACAAAACCAAATTAGTTTTATAATAACTAGTATCTAATATATTCTGATAGTATGTTTGTTGTGTTGAAAATATTGCTATATTTTTCTATAAATTTGATCAAAGTTTGACTAGAAAAAAGTCAAAACGATTTGTATTATGAAACAAAGGTAGTATATTATATTATATTGTGATGAGTGAAAGTTTTATGGTTATATTAGCAGCACTACACAGTTCAATAATATAATATATTTTCAAGTATTTATAAATTCTTTAAGAAAAAAGAAAAAGATCAAAGTTCAATAGTGGTAGTGACAATTATTAAAAACGAAGTGAGTATTTTATTTTTGTTTTAAAGCTATACTAAATTACTACCTCTGTTCTTAAATAATTGGCACCGGCACTATTTGCTTTCATATTTCACTTTTTTTTTAAAAAAAAAAGATATGAACACTTAAAAATATGTAGCGTCACAAATAACCACACAACTTTCATTCATCAAAATTCAATCATTCAAAAGTAATTTACAGTCTAATAAGTAACACGGTAAATAGTAATCATTGTCAAATTGTTGCGCTATCTTATTTTCATTCCAGTTGGCACGAGAAAAAAAACTTGTAAAAAGTGTGTGTGTGTGTGTGTATTCAGGTTCGTCTGTCAGGATGTTCTATTCCGTTTCATAACTGGAGAGATGAAATTTAAAACACCATTTGGAATTTCAAAGTTCAAAATGCAAAGAAATCGGAAATGGGTCGGTGAGCATTATTTTGCAAACTGTGCAGTCTGTGGAGGTTGATTTTGTACAAAGTTGATCTTAGCCAAGGAAAATGCAGCAAAGAATACTAAAATATGCAAACTTAAAGGAAAAGGAGATTGTACAAATATACAATTACGTGGATATTGATAATCATTGGTAAGCTTATTTCTTCTACTAGTAGAATCTCACAAAGATTCATGGTAATGTTAGCAAACTGTACCTTCAGTTTGGGCAGTTCGTGCAGCCTCAAATTCTCTTTGTAGCCGCTCAAAAATCAGCTTATCAGAATCCCTGAAACAAAGTAAAGCTTAGCAGCCATGCATTCATATGTTTATCAGAAGAGAGAATCAAATATGACAGGAGGATAAAATCCATTCAATAGTAAGCCTAGTTATCAGGAACATAGCTGCAACAAATACGATTATAAGAAATCCTAAGTGATTCAAATTTACAGATGAGAGGAGCCATATTTGAGTGGAAGTATCCATCTCATAAGATATTTGGTTTATGCAAGAGTTTGGTTTCAATTAGAATTTGTTGTTCAATAAAAAAATATGGTCCATAAATTTGCTGGCAGTTTGAATAGGGTATTAAATTATTTCCTTATGCACAGATGCAGATGTTACATGCTAAAGAACATGCAAAAGGGAGTACCGTGAGAGGCGCTCTTTCAAATCTTCATGCCTTTTGAGAACATTCGACACTGCAAAACAAAAGTTCAAAATTATGCCTAAACTGCTTTCTTGGATTCCTTAATAACAGAAAGCCCCCAAGAAAAGAATTGTTTCCAACTAAAGAAAGAGGGAACTATTACGCCTCGACCGAGTGGTCTCAAGTCTTGTATCTTCATCCCTTATGTAAGTCTGCAACAAATGAACAGAGAGGTGGTAAGCAAATAAGCACAAAGGAATGCATACCTATACAATGCAAGACTACACAGACCGTTAAAATAGGAGAATCATAGCATACCATTTCTTGTACTGAATGTTGACACCCCCTTAATTGCTCAAAATGCTGCAATTCAAAATTCAAAAAGCATTATGTTGACCAATTAATTTATATTTGGCTATTGGGCCAAAGACGTGTCAATGACAAAACATGAACCAACCAAAGAGATAGCACATTAAAGGGGATATCCTGTCCTTGAAATGTGATAACATCAGCAACAGAACATAGCATGATGCAATCAAAAAACAGAAGATGGGGATACATTCATCTCAGGAAAGCCCTTTGTTCATGGGATGAACATCAAAGATCAGTGGATCATTGATCAGCATCTGAACTAAATATTGATAAGACAACGACATAGTATTGCAACACCATTATGAATGTCATCACTTCTAGATGCTCAGATAGATCCAAGCAGTTGGATTCCGCTCGCTATACAGGAAACAGATGGTCTATTGGCTATCTACCAAAAAGAGTGCGCGCCTCAGCAGTGTACCAACGAAAGCATGGGGATTCACATTTAATAAATGCAGAGTTGAACAAACATGCTTAACAGTCAAGCCTGTCATATAATAATTGTATAATTCTCGAACTGTTCTCCACAGCAGAAGTCCTACTGCATCCATCGATTAGTAATTCAGGAGCGGACATGGGGGTTACTTTTTTGGGGGGGAAAAACAAGCTGTTACTTGTATTAAGGTTAGGGCTCTCAAATTTAGAGAAAATCTTCTTCCAGATCTAGAAGAGAAGAAGCTAGGGTTCACGCAAGCAAAATCGAGACAAAAAGTGGGTGGAGAGAGAGAGAGAGAGAGAGAGGGGGGGGGATGCGGATGCGGATGCTCACCGGGATGTGGCGGAAGCAGCAGCAGGGACGACGGCGGCGTCCCCCTCTGCTCGCGAGATGGAGATCGCCGACCCTGATCTGCTCGCGGGATGGAGATCGGCGCAGGGCGCGAGGAGCGGAGACGAGACGGCCAAAACGCAAGAGGGGACGGCGGAGGGGCTTGAGAGAGATACTCACGCACAGTGGTTCTAGACGCTAAGGGTGTGTTTGGCAAATGGGATATGGGATGTGGGATTAGAAAAGGGAAATGGATTAATGGCTAGGATTAAATGAGGTGTGAGGAATGAATGGCTAGGATGCAATATTGCTATTTGGAGGGTGGGATATTATTTCCCAATCTCATTTACCAAACAAAGCCTAAAAGATTTTGGTGGTGTCGTGTTTGGACGAGAACTAAACTTTATTCTGTGTCATGTAGGATATTTTAAACTAATTTAAAATATTAAATATGGACTACTTACAAAATTAATTATATAAATAGAAGCTAATTTGCGAGATAATTTTTTAAGTATAATTAATCTATAATTAGATAATGGTGGTGTTTGAATCTTCTTAAGATGAAGATTCAGATTAAGTGTTTTACGTAAAACGATGTGGTAATAACGTACGATTAATTGAGTTTTAATTATTACAAACTTGAAAAATGGATTAATCTGACATTTTAGAACAACTTTCGTATAGAAAGTTTTCACACGAAACACACTGTTTAGCAGTTTGAAAAGTGTGCCACGAAAATCCAAAAGTTTATCCTCTCTCTTCCTAGAGGATTCGAACGGGGCCAATGTTTACTATAGCATCACATAGGTTAATCATGGATTAATTAGGCTCAATAGATTCGTCTCGCGAATTAGTCCAAGGTTATGGAATGGGTTTTGTAATCAATTTATATTTAATACTCTAAATTAGCGTCAAACATCCGATGTAACGGGGCTAAATTTTAGTCCCAGTGAACCAAACAGGGCCAGTCCTATCTTTCTTTTCTCTCTCTCTTTTTGTTGGCACGACTAAATTTAGGTTGTGTTTGTTACTTTTGGAGCAACTCACACCCGCATGGAAAATGGAGCGATCCATTAGAGCGTGATTAGTTAAGTATTAGCTAATTCTTTTTTTTGAACAAATCACTACTCTGAGAATAATGCTACCTTTTTACCTTGTTTTTTATTCTATATGTAGTCCTTGACTGGAATTGAGGATCTGCTGGAACATTTGCTTGGTTAGCCATGGCCTTCCTATCAGCCTCCATATGGACCTGGTCTACGAGACAAGCAAATTCATACAAAACTCAAAATGCACCAAACAGATAATACGTCTCTTGTCACAAGAGAGATGAGTACATTAAGGTGCTCTGATTAAGTACCTTTTCACGGATGGTTGCCAGCAAACCATCGTTCCACTGCTCATCATCTATTGGGATCTCTACAAAATGAAAAAAACATTGATGTAGAAAGTTTAATTAAAAAAAAGATGGTTTAAAGCAGGAGGATAAAAAGATGGCACAAGAGGATAAACAATGGTTTGAAGCAGGAGGATAAAAGCTAATTAAAATGACGATACTAGTATGATAAGACTAATTGTGTGCCATGATGGCTGTAAAAAGAAGTTTGAGAATATAACAGCATTTCCAGGATCCACAAGAAAAATATCAAAGAAAGGACCTGTTCACTAGCAATAACTAAAGCTCATATATTTGATTTTTTGTTGTCTCGAGAAACTTGAGAAATAAGGCATTAGTGCAAAGCAGGTATACGGACTGTGAAACTATTAAATGGAAAAAAAATGCCCAACTAATGTAATCTTCAATCAGAAGACGAGCATAAATATATCACCATGCTGTGTTATACTGTGAATATAGTTATGACTTGTAGTATTGGCCTATGAAAGCCATGTGACCAAACTAAACTATATATATATATGGGGCCATTTGGTTTGTAACAGTGCTGTGCCACGCCAAAATTGTCGCAACCAAAATAAGACATAACTAAAACTTTGTTAGCACATGTGATTGGATTGCAATTGTGAGACAATTTGATTTGAAGCCATCTAGACATCAAAATTCTCTTTGGCTTGACTATAGTTCGAGGCCATATAATACCTAATGTTTTGCAATGTCCAAATGTAGCAAAGGTTTATCTTGTCTCATAGATTTTGTCAGAAGGAACATGATGGTTTAAATGGGACACAAAGTTTGACAACCAAACCAATAATGCATTAATTGCAACCAATCACTCAAATTACATGAGCATGCATCAGCAGCAGCAGCCCTGGGAATTCCTAGGCAGAGCCGCTGAGGATTTGACCAACCAACAAAATTACAGGAACTTGTGTCTAGAATCACTTGAGCATTGCCGAGTTTTGAAGAGGTACCAGATTCTGGAAGCAAACTTTAGTGGCCAAATGTTAAGGGCACTACAAAATTTTGGAAGGACTAACATAGGTATAGAACCAAACAGGATTTATGCCCTCAAGAAAAATGAATAAGATGTGTCGGTCGTGAATACCAGAAACATACCATTTTCTTCAGTTACATACTTACATTCAGAACTACTCTACAAAGGTGCAGCACAGAGGATTATCGAAGAAACCACATCAACATGTTGCATGTATTTTGTCCTAGTGACCAAACAAGAAATTTTATCCAATGTTCTTATAGACACAAAGAAAAAACTAAAATTTAATGGGTGACAACTGACAAGAGTAGTAGTAGTTTAGTACAATGTAGTCCACCTTTTAAAGGACTACATAATGGTACATTCTTCCAAGATAGGTTGGAACTTGATATGGATGGTACATCCTTCCAAGATAGGTTGGAACTTGATATGGATGGTACATCTCAGAAGTTGCTCCAAATAGTCTAAGACTATTGAAATAAAAGTATGGCAATAAAAGAATTATTGTGAACAGAAGCATTAACAGAATAATGATCTCACTCTCTCCTTCAATGCAAAATTCGTAGCTAGGATTGCAAATAGCTAGCATTTCTTACCTTACAATTATATTTTCTGTTCTGAATTGATTATTTTGAATTCAAACAAATGTCACTAACAAAACTCTTTAATTTTTCAGTATCCGCTCAATAGTTTCAGCCATGCACATGCATGGACTCTTGTTAGTTCATGGTTTATACGGAATTCAAGGAGCAACCTGAACAGGCGACTCCTATGTGTTCAAGAACAAAAAAAGAAAAGAAAAAAAACTGAACAGTGGCCACATTAAATTCTATCTTATGAACATTGGTGCCCATATTTTTTTAATTTAGTCCAAAATGCAGTTTCATAACTGGAGAGATGAAATTTAAAACACCATTTGGAATTTCAAAGTTCAAAATGCAAAGAAATCGGAAATGGGTCGGTGAGCATTATTTTGCAAACTGTGCAGTCTGTGGAGGTTGATTTTGTACAAAGTTGATCTTAGCCAAGGAAAATGCAGCAAAGAATACTAAAATATGCAAACTTAAAGGAAAAGGAGATTGTACAAATATACAATTACGTGGATATTGATAATCATTGGTAAGCTTATTTCTTCTACTAGTAGAATCTCACAAAGATTCATGGTAATGTTAGCAAACTGTACCTTCAGTTTGGGCAGTTCGTGCAGCCTCAAATTCTCTTTGTAGCCGCTCAAAAATCAGCTTATCAGAATCCCTGAAACAAAGTAAAGCTTAGCAGCCATGCATTCATATGTTTATCAGAAGAGAGAATCAAATATGACAGGAGGATAAAATCCATTCAATAGTAAGCCTAGTTATCAGGAACATAGCTGCAACAAATACGATTATAAGAAATCCTAAGTGATTCAAATTTACAGATGAGAGGAGCCATATTTGAGTGGAAGTATCCATCTCATAAGATATTTGGTTTATGCAAGAGTTTGGTTTCAATTAGAATTTGTTGTTCAATAAAAAAATATGGTCAATAAATTTGCTGGCAGTTTGAATAGGGTATTAAATTATTTCCTTATGCACAGATGCAGATGTTACATGCTAAAGAACATGCAAAAGGGAGTACCGTGAGAGGCGCTCTTTCAAATCTTCATGCCTTTTGAGAACATTCGACACTGCAAAACAAAAGTTCAAAATTATGCCTAAACTGCTTTCTTGGATTCCTTAATAACAGAAAGCCCCCAAGAAAAGAATTGTTTCCAACTAAAGAAAGAGGGAACTATTACGCCTCGACCGAGTGGTCTCAAGTCTTGTATCTTCATCCCTTATGTAAGTCTGCAACAAATGAACAGAGAGGTGGTAAGCAAATAAGCACAAAGGAATGCATACCTATACAATGCAAGACTACACAGACCGTTAAAATAGGAGAATCATAGCATACCATTTCTTGTACTGAATGTTGACACCCCCTTAATTGCTCAAAATGCTGCAATTCAAAATTCAAAAAGCATTATGTTGACCAATTATTTTATATTTGGCTATTGGGCCAAAGACGTGTCAACGACAAAACATGAACCAACCAAAGAGATAGCACATTAAAGGGGATATCCTGTCCTTGAAATGTGATAACATCAGCAACAGAACATAGCATGATGCAATCAAAAAACAGAAGATGGGGATACATTCATCTCAGGAAAGCCCTTTGTTCATGGGATGAACATCAAAGATCAGTGGATCATTGATCAGCATCTGAACTAAATATTGATAAGACAACGACATAGTATTGCAACACCATTATGAATGTCATCACTTCTAGATGCTCAGATAGATCCAAGCAGTTGGATTCCGCTCGCTATACAGGAAACAGATGGTCTATTGGCTATCTACCAAAAAGAGTGCGCGCCTCAGCAGTGTACCAACGAAAGCATGGGGATTCACATTTAATAAATGCAGAGTTGAACAAACATGCTTAACAGTCAAGCCAGTCATATAATAATTGTATAATTCTCGAACTGTTCTCCACAGCAGAAGTCCTACTGCATCCATCGATTAGTAATTCAGGAGCGGACATGGGGGTTACTTTTTTGGGGGGGAAAAACAAGCTGTTACTTGTATTAAGGTTAGGGCTCTCAAATTTAGAGAAAATCTTCTTCCAGATCTAGAAGAGAAGAAGCTAGGGTTCACGCAAGCAAAATCGAGACAAAAAGTGGGTGGAGAGAGAGAGAGAGAGAGAGAGAGAGCAGCAGGGACGACGGCGGCGTCCCCCTCTGCTCGCGAGATGGAGATCGCCGACCCTGATCTGCTCGCGGGATGGAGATCGGCGCAGGGCGCGAGGAGCGGAGACGAGACGGCCAAAACGCAAGAGGGGACGGCGGAGGGGCTTGAGAGAGATACTCACGCACAGTGGTTCTAGACGCTAAGGGTGTGTTTGGCAAATGGGATATGGGATGTGGGATTAGAAAAGGGAAATGGATTAATGGCTAGGATTAAATGAGGTGTGAGGAATGAATGGCTAGGATGCAATATTGCTATTTGGAGGGTGGGATATTATTTCCCAATCTCATTTACCAAACAAAGCCTAAAAGATTTTGGTGGTGTCGTGTTTGGACGAGAACTAAACTTTATTCTGTGCCATGTAGGATATTTTACACTAATTTAAAATATTAAATATGGACTACTTACAAAATTAATTATATAAATAGAAGCTAATTTGCGAGATAATTTTTTAAGTATAATTAATCTATAATTAGATAATGGTGGTGTTTGAATCTTCTTAAGATGAAGATTCAGATTAAGTGTTTTACGTAAAACGATGTGGTAATAACGTACGATTAATTGAGTTTTAATTATTACAAACTTGAAAAATGGATTAATCTGACATTTTAGAACAACTTTCGTATAGAAAGTTTTCACACGAAACACACTGTTTAGCAGTTTGAAAAGTGTGCCACGAAAATCCAAAAGTTTATCCTCTCTCTTCCTAGAGGATTCGAACGGGGCCAATGTTTACTATAGCATCACATAGGTTAATCATGGATTAATTAGGCTCAATAGATTCGTCTCGCGAATTAGTCCAAGGTTATGGAATGGGTTTTGTAATCAATTTATATTTAATACTCTAAATTAGCGTCAAACATCCGATGTAACGGGGCTAAATTTTAGTCCCAGTGAACCAAACAGGGCCAGTCCTATCTTTCTTTTCTCTCTCTCTTTTTGTTGGCACGACTAAATTTAGGTTGTGTTTGTTACTTTTGGAGCAACTCACACCCGCATGGAAAATGGAGCGATCCATTAGAGCGTGATTAGTTAAGTATTAGCTAATTCTTTTTTTAGAAAATGGATCAATATGATTTTTAAGTAACTTTCGTATAGAAAATTGTTGAAAAAAAACACACTATTTAAAAGTTTGAAAAGCGTAGACACAGAAAACGAGAGTGTTAGTCGCATGAACGAACCAAAAAAAATCAGAAAAATAGAAAAACCGATTCTGATAAAAATGAACGTGTAAACTTGCCTGGTATAACCACTCCCTACTCAAGAAAAGGAAACATACTACCTTTCCCACCTTGTTATACTATCCAGGTTTGCAATTCCCACCCAATATATAATTTTTTTATAGGCACCCAATGTATACTTCATATAAGCAATTCCCACCCAAATCATCTTTAGATGGTATAAATACATTTTTAATCATCTTTGGGCGGTATGATTATACCAATCCATTTAGCTAATACTCCATCCGTTTTAGGTTATAAGACAGTCAAACTGTTTTAAGTTGACTAAGTTTATAGACAAATATATTAATATTTATAATACTAAATTAGTTTTATCAAATCAATAATTGAATATATTTTCATAATAAATTTGTCTTGGGTTGAAAATGTTACTACTTTTTTCTACAAACTCAGTCAAACTTAAAGCAACTTGACTTCGACTAAACTCAAAACATCTTATAACCTGAAACGGAGGGAGTACCAATAATCTAATATTGACACATAACAATATATACTTTTAGTAACACGGTCTAATATTAAAAAATAATAACATCAATTTTGTTTAATAAAATATTATAAGTATCATGGGTTTTTAATAACATTATAATAACTTTATAACATTTTGTTTATAATGTTATTTTCAATGACATAAGTACCATGGGTTTGATTGAAATCCCCGTAAAAATAAGATCTTTTACTTGAGTAATATGCAGACCAACCCTCTTCTTCAACAATTTTGATTGGGTTTTCACTTCTAATGATTGAACATTAAGAAACCCTAATACAATTGTATTTACCCTGACAAGACTCATCTCACATCATCTGCTTTTTCGGTGAAGAATGAGTCTAATATTCCTAAAAATCAAACATCTTTAGGTTTGAGAATGTTTTTTTCTCAGGCAGCTCGCATATGGGTAATAGACCCAGATTTTGTAGACCCAACCAAATGTATCTCCTACAAACTGAAACCTTCGAGGAAGTGTTTAACTAAGGAGTAAGGATCTCTCAAAATTGTTGCAGTTGATTTCTGCTAGATTTCGTGGACCTAATTGAGGAGCATAGAACTTTAACGGTCCTAGAATGGAATTTTAGAAAATTTGTGAAGAAACATTTGTTAAAACTTTTTCTTTTCAGAAAATTATATTGGAAGAAAAGATGTACAAATAAATGGATCAAGCTGGGAGAGAACACTAACTTTTTCCATGCAATGGCTATCGAGAGGTTTCGTTGCAATACAATTGCTCAAATTAATCATGGTACTGGTACAATGGTGTCAGCACATCAAGATAAGACATCATTATTTTTTTAGCTCCTTTCAAAGCAGAATGGGCATAACCTCACATCCAAAAATGGTTTTTAATTTGGCTTAGCTTTTCACTAGGTCTTCAGATCTAGATAGTTTGGCAAATAATTTTTATTCCCAAGAAATTGATGATCTTGTTATGCGACTTCCAACAGATAAAGCGCTAGGGCCAGATGGGTTCAATGGTTATTTTATAAAGAAATAATAGCCAATCATAGCACAAGATTTCTATAGGCTACCTGCTCATTTTCATGCTGAGAATGTTGATCTTCAGTGTATAAACTCTTTCTTTATAACTCTTTTCCCCAAAAAGGTCAATCCTTAAAATGTTAATGACTCCAGGCCAATTTCTCTTATTTGCATCAGTTAGAAGATCTTGACAAAGTTGTTGGCTGATAGATTACAAGGGGTGATTAAGAAAATTATTCATGAAAAAATAGTATGGATTTATTAAAGGGAGAACAATCCATTGTTGTCTTGCTTGGTCTTTTGAGTACATACATTAGTGCCAACAATCCAAAAGGGAAACTTTGATTCTCAAACTAGATTTTGAGAAGGCTTTTGATACTATAGAGCATGAAATCATCCTTGAAGCAATGTGGCATCTGTTCTTTAAAAAAAAGTAATGTGGCAAATGGATTTCTTGCCAAGTGGCTCAACTGGGTGACTATGATTTTTAATTTAGCAAGTTTAGCTGTGATGCTTAATGGAGTTCCAGGAAATTTTTTCAAGTGTAGGAGAGGAGTTCGTCAGGGGGATCTTTTATCTCCCCATCTTTTTGTCCATGGAGCTGAATCATTACAAGCAATTCTAATAAAGCAATGAGGCTAGGATTAATTTCTAAACCTATAAATGAGCAAGATGAAGGAGATTAGCCTGTAATTCATGTATGCTGATGATACTCTTATTCTCATGAAGGCATCTCATAAGGAGCTTTTCTACCTCAAGGCTTTGTTCAATACTTTTGCGCAGGCCAAAGGATCAAAAACTATCGCAAATCTAGTATGTATCTTTTGAGTGTTTTTTATGAGAAGGTGAAAATTTTGTCTTTGTTGTTGGGTTGTTTAGTGGGAACTATACCTGCAAACCTTGGTTTTACCAATGGATACTATAAGACCAATAATGGTGGACTTGGCTGCGATGGTAAATCGAGTTGAGAGAAGGTTGACAAAAAGTGCATCTTTCTTGCCATATGGGGGAAGACTGACTCTAATTACGCCGTTTTATTAGCTATACCAACCTATTATATGTGTTTTTAAAGTTGCCTAAAACTGTCATTGAAGCTATAGACACGCCTAGAAGAAATTGACTTTGGCTAAGTCGTGTCTCCTAGGCCAGAGCGAACATTGAAGTTATCATCGGAGAATCCGTCTCTTGAATCGATATCATCGAAACTTTGAAGCACCAAGCCCTCTACTTAGCGCACCACTATCGATGAGCTAATACCCAACAATGATGTTTTAGGAGTATAGGGGACATTGGTACCAGGGTATACGTGAGATTGTGGTAAAGAGACGGGAGAAGGATTATTTTTGTACAAGTTCGGGCCCCATACTGATGGGTAATAGCTCTACTCCTTTTGACCGAAGCCGGTGTTGCCATTATATATCAATCTCTCACAAGTACAATGGGGAGGAAAACTTAATCTTGTATGCCAGTACAGTGGTGTAAAGCTCGAGCAGGTGGTCGGCATCTAGCTATTGTCAACTTCCTCAAACAGGAACTCGACAAGATTAGAGATGGTTATAGATTCCTCTTGGCTTGTATTGGTCTTGTGTTGGCTTGTTGGATTGTGTGTCCCCTATCCTCTTAGGGGGTCTTGTGTTTATACCTATTGGTATTTGTTACGGTCACAAATACCGCAAGCATACAGATACCACTGTAGCACTTCGACTTAGAGTATTCCAAGGGTATTGAATCAACATGGAATGTGTGTATATCTAGGAACGGGATTCTATCCAAGGACAACAACGAATGGTAGGCTTAGACTAGAGAGGATTTCTATGGTTTAATTAACTAAACTTAAGTTAAAGGTAAAACCCTATAGCTCTCCCTTGGTCTACCAAGCTGAGTCTAGCCTATAGCTCTATGATGTACCCGAACATGAAAGGATGCATAGGACGGACAAGATTGTCACCACCTGCCGCCTACCTCACTTTCCGTGGAGCACATAACAAATCAAGGTAACTGCTAACCTAGACACACAAGCCTAATTTATTGATTACTACTCTAGCCTCACATAGGAACTTCATTCTTCATCTAGACTCCTAGTACTAGAGTACTCTATAAATACTAAGCGATGAACCTGCAACGATGTGAATATATCTCACTTAAGTAAGTAATTAAATATCGAAAAGAAAATCTCGAGCACTTACTTTATGAAAGAAGCTTCTGCCTAGGTCCAGGAGAGGAGAGAATGCCGACAGCTTCGACACTCCTCCGTACTTCTCCTCACTCTCTACGTATTTTCTCCACACTACTAAAGTGATGCCTAAAATATGAAAGTGGGTTGTACTCTACTTTGTTGTGTGTTGTGAGTGAAGTGAGTTCCTCCTTTTATAGCAGCTCAATGACGGTTGTAGATCGGTTGTTAAGTCGATAAACACCCCTATCGTCATTGGGAACCTGATAGGTAGGCACCAAGTGGAAGTCGGTGGCCGGGAGCACCAAGGCTGCCAGGCCACCACCTTCAACCACCAACCTTCCTTGGTGAGGCTGAAAAGTGGCCGTTATGGCGGTGCACCGTGGATAGGCTTAATTTTAGTCGGTTTTGACTAGTATGTGGGCCCTCCAATCCTTGTGCTTGCACATGATTGGTCGGAGGTACATTTCGTCACATAGCAGGTGTAATTTTTTCCAAAATTATCTGCACACATATATTTACCAATACTCGTGGAAACGATTAGTAATAAACCCTCACCACTAAGTTTGATATTATACTTTGTATTTTTATGCAGGAGTTGAAGGTCATAGTTGGTACTTAACGGCTTTCAACAAAATCCTCGAGTGCCCCATTGTCTAAGTAGAACTAGGGGGACAATTATGGATACAATCCAAGTAGCTTAGGTCGGAGCAAAATTGACTCTATTTCTCTTTCCTTGTCCGGGACTTCTTCTTTATCTACTTAGGACTTTTGTCATACGTATGAGGATTGATTCTATCTAGGACTTGGTATATGGTGGACCCCGCCGAGCTTAAACATAAGTATAGGGTGTCCTATATCTAGAACACTGACAAAAATCCTTGTGAAACGTTTTAGCTTTGAGCTAGTTGTGCAAATGATAAAAAAAAAGGAGGAAGAAAAGGAATCAGAAGAGAAGAAAAAAAAGGAGAAGAAACAATACATAAGAAGAAAAGAGAAGTTGTCCTGGTCAAAAAAAAAAGAAAAGAAAAGAGAAGTTGTTGTTCTTGTTGTTTTTGTTTGTGTTCTTTTAGTGCTATTTTGAATGGCTACGCTTGTGACCAAGCTCGTGTCTCTAACTAAGTTTAAGCTAGGAGCAACATAGTATCATTCTTGAGCATTTATTCAATCTCCTATAGCTCCTAGTTGTACCATGATTTTGCTTCCAACCTCCTGTAGCTCCACATATTTATCTACTACGACACATGCTCGTGCTTGTTGTTGGTTCCGGTACAACTAACCATTGTTGATGTTCTTGTTGTTTGCTAAACACCATCTACATAACATGGTAAAAACATGTAAGAACTCAGTTGCACAAGATGGGAGATTGAGAGGGAGTTGGATATCACCAAGTTCAATAGTTGATAGGCTATATTATTCTTGTGCATGTTTCTTGTTTTCTACTAATCATGGTATGAGATCGCGACTACGGTATTTGGATGGTATGGGGATCGTTCGTACCAAGGTATATGCAAGATTGAGGTAAAAGAGATGGAGACAATGATTTTTATACAGGTTCGGGCCCATTATTTGACAAGTAATAGCCCTACATCCTGTTAGCCGAGGCCAGTGTTGCTCTTATTCATCGTAATCACACCAGTATAATAATTGGGATAACCTATCTAGCTGCCGTCGACTCGGCAGCATGGGTAACCAACTCGTAGTCGACGACATGGTAGTCTTCCTCCTCGAGTCTGCACTCGGTGAGATCAGAGATAGCGCTAGATCCCTCTTGTTGGCCTCCGCAGACACCATATTGGGTTTGTCTAGGCTTATCTCTTATGTCGATATCCGGCGTCTCGTCTTGGCGTGTGTTGGCTTGTGTATTTGCGCATCTATGGTGGGTGTGTTGTTGTTGTTGTGGCTCGTCCCTTCTCCTCCTAGGGAGCTTGTATTTATACCCAATAGGTGTCCCCTTGTCCAAGTAGAACTAGGGAGACCATTATAGATACAATCGAGTAGTCCTTGTCGTTTCCATATAGAACTCTATCCGTCCTTCCTTATCCGGAACTCCTTCTATATACGAGATATGATTCCGTATAAGATTTGATATATGGTGGGTCCTGCCGAGCTTATTCGACTACTATTGGGTATATGGTATCCATAACCCTGATAGGTTATGCAAAGGAACTGGAGTTTATCATGTTGAATGCCAACCTTTTCACCTGCTAAAAGACACAGCGAGTACTATACATGACGCTTATAAGGTACCCGATTATAATCATGCAAGAGTAGAATTTGTATTGCTTTTTCTTTGATGATATGCTTGATTATGCCGCTTATGTTGATTGGGAACTAGCAGTAGACGAACAATTTGAGAGGCATGATTTTTCTAATGTTCAAATGATTAAGGCTGCTAGTAAGAAGTTTACTGCTTCTGTATCTTTTTGGTGGAATCATGTTGGTGACAAACCTGAAATTTGGGGAGAATGCAAGTTATTGATGAGAAAGAGATTTGTGATTTCTTGTTATAAAAAGGTTCTCCTTAAGAAATTAGAACATCTGAAATAAGATGATAAAACTGTGTAGGAGTAATTCCATGAATTTAAAATTTGTATCATCTACTACAGTTTAAAAGAATACAATGAATACACAATAAGTAGATTCTCGAAAGGGCTTAATTTAATTTAGATACTCAAGTTAGGCTTGCTAATGTGACATCTAATCTGTAACATCTCGCCTCTCCCAGGCCTGGCCCACTTACATCCGGCAGCTTTCATAGGTCATAGACTGCCCTCACAGGCAAACACAAGTCTTTTCTGTACATTTCCCAGGCCGGGCCCGCTTACATCTGGCAGCTTTCATAGGCTATAGACTGCCCTCACATGCAAACACAAATCTTTTCTGCACACTTTGTCCTCACTCGTGCGCACCCACTTTGTCCTCACTCGTGCGCACCCGTGAAGAATTTCCCGGTCGATCACCCATCCCAAATTGCTCCAGGCCAAGCACGCTTAACCCTAGAATTCTTTGAAGATCGGCTTCCGGAAAAGAAGTTGATATGAGTATTCTATTAATCCTATTAAGCCTTGGGCCGGGATGTTACATAATCATATAGCCCACATCTTCATGCTTGCTTGCAATGTTGAGATTGAAATTTTGGAGGACACGAGGGAGCAACATGCTATGCTTGTGCTTCTTGTTACTAACATTTTGTAGGGAGTTCAAAGCATTCAGCAAACCTGTGAAAACGAGATCGAGGTGCTATTCCCATCGCTTGAGAAGAAAGAGAAGACTGATGCACCTACATTTTCTAAAGAAAGAAAGATAAATTAAATGGTGCTGAGATAAACCAAATGTTCTAAAAATGGATAAATCAAAGTGACTGTTCTCACATGTCCACTTTTCATGCTACCATAAAGCAATCAAGTGTGGAACCTATTGCTAAAATGTATTTAACACATATTGATTCAGATGCTATTCCTTGTGGTAAAGAAGAGTATTGTGATCATGATTCACTTATAACTGTGACTCAACTTTTGAATGAACATTGTTCGATGTTATTTTGTACATTTCATTTAAATGAGCTAAAAGAAATGATGCGTGTGTCCAAGTACTAATTCTAGAAATGGTGGTAGAAATAATAGTTAGTGATTAACTGCCACTAATGGCACAACCTTGCATACATGGGCACATGTACTTATGAATATTGTATTGATGGTATGGGCACATATACTTATGATATATGGGACATATCATCCAATTATCCTCTCTGAAATGGTAGTATGGCTCAAGGTGACAATACAATCCACCCTCGGTTGGCCAATGAAAAGAAACAACAAGGATTTGTTTTTTTTGGAAGCATGCCACTGTTCTTTAGCATCATCATTAGAGAGCAATAATCACACCATTTGCTGGCTGGCCGTTGATTTCTTGGCGTTGCTTGCATGGAAACCAGAGACATGATCATATAGAAACCTATAAGTTAAAAGCGAGATTTGTTGTACACTATGTGTATACGAATACAAAGAAATAATCGATCCGTATCACGCCAGGTTGGAAAGGAGCTTGCCCCGGTAACTCGGATGGAATTATGCTGAGTAGGATCCCTGTTAATTGGAAGAATCACAACGTATGGAAAGAAATGCAAATCACAAAACTCAGGCAATTAGCTAGCCATGAATTGAGACATCAGCCATGCATGCGCAATGGATGGGAACCGCCTCATCTTCACTATAAAAGGTAGACCATCATACACATACAGAGGAGGGAGACGCAATAAAGCGAAACATAAGGCATCTATAAGGCTGAAGGCCTCACACCATGGGCGGCACACGACCGCTCACACAAACAGCAAGCTTGTACAAACATGTCGTAGAGGCAATGAAGCACATGACCTGAACAGCCAGCCAGTAGAGAAGGCCAAGCACTCCAATCTGCTTCTATGTTACACTACGTTTTTTACTTCTTTTCTACAGGTTCATGGTGTCCATCCATGGAGTCCGGAGGTTGCTGCTGGAGTCACTATCCTCTTAGGCAATGCAGAAGACAAAATGACTAGCCATGCCATGTTGCTGTCAGTGATGCTCTCCCAAGCTCGCCATCGACGTGTCGGCCAATGTCAGGTGAGCTCTTCACCATCGACTAGATTGCAATGGAGATGTCACTCACTGCCAAGAGTTGGATGCACGATATGATGCAATATAGTAATAAAGCAATTTATATGGTGCACAGAGTTTATGCATATTTAGATTTGAAACCTCCTATGGTTGTGCAAGAAAATAGCAAACTAAAGAGATATATTATTGTTTATGATATTGTCTCAAGTTTTTTTTGTAGTTTTGATTTGAGGAAACATGTTGGTTTTGAAGAAGAGGAGGGGTCTGATCACCCGACTCTGTCGGCATACAACAAGTTAGATGCACGATATGAGTACTTTGCTTCTATGAAGGGGTGCAAGATGAGTTGCGGGAGAGTGATTTCAATGTAATTCATAAATTTTTGTTGTGCATCTCCATTGCCATGTACATTCATTTTATTAGAGAACCATTCTATTTGAAAAATAATTGATGATATTACATGAGAAAAGTTTAGTGTGCTTTTCATTTGCACATTCCTATAGGCAAGATCATGCACTAAACAACAACCACCACATAAATGATGTGACCATGACAAAATATGCATAAAATTGTTGCTCACATCATATATCATCGGATGAAGTCGTTTCATCACAAGCTCTCATTTGATTGTATTAAAAATATGACACCAACTAATGAGGGAGATATATACCTTTATTTGTTTAGGAGTAACCTACATGGTTGGGGTTGCATATATATGGAAGATGTACACATCAATTATGACACATCAAGAGATGGAGATCAACTCCACCGCACTCCGGAATCCAATTCGGCCACCTGAGACAAAACTAACTTCAAACGACCGTGGAATTCGTATACTGCTCCGTTTTGGCCTCACAAGTACTCATTTAAAAGATATCGTTGTTTACTCTCAAGTTAGTCCATCCTCACCATTAGATTTGAGCGAAGCTACCCAGAATAATCGAAACAACATTTAGACAAAAAACTTGGGCTTGGGTCTTGTATTCAGTAGAGCACATTAGGGATCCACCAAGGTTAGGGTTTGCTCCTACCACTCTGCTCGGTTGATTTTCCACCTATATAAACCCCTTGTAGCTACCATTTGCAACTTGAATTTTGTTTACATGAAAGTTTAGCTTCAGCTACTTCATTGTACTCATATGTGTCAGTTAGACCACTCGGATACTTGTATTCAGAACCCCATTTTGGTTTGTTTCAGTTTCATCATTTGACAAGTGCCGTGAGCTGTTTCCTTGTCAACTTGTTCTTGCTTGTTCTTCGATTGCTAGCAGGTTCAAGGTTGTTCTTGGCACGACAAGAACAACAACAATTCAGAGTTGGTGTACTAGTTGCTATGGAGCAACACCCCCTGTGGTAGTTGTAGTTAGACATTGGTGTACCAGTTGCTATGGTGCAACACCCCGTGTGGTAGTTGTAGTTAGACTGTCAATGTGGACTCCTCCCCAAAATCAAAGTTATCCTTTTCTCATTGAAAGATCGAAAAGCCCTATTACTGTATAATAATTACTATACTTGCACGTTGAACTTTAGGTATTTAGTGGGTTGTAACTATATAGAATGTATAGATTTGTGCAACCATGCTCCAAACAATTAGTGTGTATCATTACAATATTAAAAGCACACTCCACTAACAATCCACATAAAATGAACTACTATAAGGCATTGTGTAAATAAATGTTTAACAAACTCTTCCATATTACTTTCTCCGTTTCATAATATAAGTATCTCTAACATTGTTCACATTCATATAGATGTTAATGAATATAGACACACATAATGTCTAGATTCATTAACATCTATATAAATATAAGCAATGCTAAAAAGTCTTAATTTATGAAACGGAGGGAATACAAAATTGATTGTGCTTAGTCCCTTTCTTCCATCCTCTTAATGATGTCATCTTTTTTTAAGAAGTAGTAAGAGAATATCTTAACTTTCTTTTTGGTGTTGCTTTAATTTTCTAGAGCTTTTTTATAAGGGCACTCAACATTTTGGTTTTTCAAAGCTTTACATCCTGATTAGTCAAGACAATCCCTTTGATATTTGAGCTGTAATACCATCCATTTATTTGATTTTCTCCTCTATGGGTATCCTAAATTTAAACTAACTCCGGCTTACTCTAAAAACTTTAGCCACATATGAGCACCATGACATGTCCTTGGAGGTGGAGAAGGTAATCAAATAGGATCCTAGATCTAAACTGCTTACTTGCCCACGAACGCCGTTGTTGTACTTCTGACTGGGGAGAGGACATAGGCGATACAAGATAAACAACTGAGGGAAGGCAAGAAGCCAGTGCTTGAGAAAGTAGAGGCGGCGGTGTGCGTGGGGGCCTAGAGACTAGGAGAGAATCGACGTAGCCATTACAGAATAAACTTATTATCTATGCCAGCCTTAAACCTAGCCGCAAAATACTTATAGAACCACATTACCCTTCCGCACTTGTATCTCCTATTGATGGAGGAGTGGTGCTAGGAGATACTGAAGTCTTGCCGGCCGTTCGATCTATCTCGACCAACGGCTAAGAATGGTTTCATATATCCCTTTTAGCAACCACGAAAATCGTTTACCTACAAGCACTAAACTAACCTAATACTCTCATCTGGCCACACCAAAGGTGACTTGAATAAAAGTGAAAAAAAAAAACGGTAGGGAGAAGAAGTTGACAGCAGATAGATAGTCAGATGGATAGATCAACAACAGGGAGGCAAGGCAAAGGAGATGGAAGGAAGAACCACACTACAATATCGAATCGAGGCCGAGACGGACCAACACAAACAAACAACTACAACACACACAAGCCCCACCCCAAGCCAAAGCGAGAGAGACCACCCCAACCAACGCAGCAGCCAGCAACCTCCACCTCCTCCTCCTCCTCCTCCGCGGCCGCCTTCCTCCTCCTCCGCCGCCGCCGCCGCCGCCGCCCGGACTCACTACCCCCTTGTGCTAACCCCCGGCCACCCAAGCAGGCCCCCCTCCCTCCACGACGGGCAGCGCGCCTCGGGAGTCACGCACGCGTCAGCAGCAGCGTCGTCAGCGTCAGCGTCAGCGGCATCAGCATCAGCAGCAGCAGCCGCGGCCGGAGATCGCCTCCCCGCCTCCCTCCGCGTTCCAACGCGCCCCGCGCGCGGAAGCTGCAGCAGAGGTGAGAGTTCCCCCCCTTCCGGTTCAAAATCCCCCTCCACCCCCAACTCTGCCTCGATCCATGTACCCGCCACGCGCGCGGGGGCGGCGGCAATGGCGGCGCGCCACTCGCCGGCGGGCTTCGTTCTGGTGATTCCGGCGCCGGGGAGTTCGAATTCGGGGCGCGGACGCAGGTCCCGGGCGGAATTGGGGTTGTCCGGATTGGATCAGAGGGGATGGTGTGACGGGGCGCTGGGATTTGGTTTGAGCTGCGCGCCGTTGCGGGGGCGGCGCGGTTTTGCTCGTCAGGTTCAGGATGTGGCGCGGGTTCGTTGTTTGGGGATGTTCCCTTAGCTCGGTGCGTCGGCATGAGCTTGGGAGTTTGAATTTGGTGCGAAACCCTAGCTTTTATCTGGATTTCGGATTGAGGTAATGGGGGGCACTGGATCAGAGGAGCTCGTGTCCATGTAAGTTGGAGATAAAATTTGAATTGTGACTATGTCCACAGTTCGTTCAGTCACCCGGTGGAGCTTGTGATTTCGGTTATCTGTTTGTTAGAGTTACAATAATTTGATTAATTCGAGTGTGAAGCCTTTCCTTTGCTTACTCATTCGAATCGGGCGAAACTGAGTTGGAGTGAAGGAGAGCTTGATGCATCTCAGTTGGAGATTTTTCTTTCCTTGTTTTGTAGGTACAAGGTTGTTTGATCTTTCTCAGGTGGCAGCCGGTCTCAGGGTCTCAGTTTTTTTTCCCCATGGTTTCTGGGTAGGGAAGTTCTGGTAGGGTCTGTTCACATGAAGAAAGTTAGTTGGTAAGCTTGAATTTTGTGGAGCGGGGAAACTTGTGTTTGTGCTATTCTGTTTTAGGTTTTGTTTGGAAGTTACTGAGTGTACAGTTGACCTTGGCATTTCATATCGTTCCTTCATGGTTGGTTTTCTTATATGGTTTATGGTGATGAGCGCTGCACAGAATTTGGGGCCTGTTCACTTTAATGCCATTTTCAACCTTACCAAATTTTGGTAAAGTTGCCAAAAAAGTGGCTACATTTAGTTTGCTGCCAAATTTTGGTAACTATATAAGAAATCCTACCAAAATTTGGCATAGTTGCCAAAATTTTGGCAACTATGTCAAAATTTTGGTAATGCCAAAATTTGGTAAGGTTTTTTTTGGCATCAAAGTGAACAGGCCCTTGATGTGGTGTGCCTTTTGGCATGTGCTTTTTCATGGACAGTATTTCTGTTTACCTTGTTTTATCAACATCATGTTCCAAACAAGCGGAAACCTGAATTTAATTTTCGAAGGCACATGGAGTATGGCTGTTCAAACATATTCATAAGATTTGGTTTCTTTTTGTTATTTTAATAGGCATTCTGAATCTTAACTATAAGCTACCACTAAATGATTTCAAAGTCCACTAGAATTTAAAGTGTGACAGTGTCCAAAGTACAGTTACTCAGTGGAGCTTGTGATTTGGGCCATCTGTTTTTCTCAGTTATATTAGTTGATTGATTCGGTGAAAAGCCTCCATTTGCTCAGGTGGCAGATGGTCTCAGTTTTTTTTCTTGGGTGGTACCTGTGTTGGGAAGTTCTGGTAGGTCTCGTTCACATGAGGAAAGCTTGCTGTCAAGCTTGAATTTTTTGCAGGGTCTGCAAAAACTGCATAGTTGGAGCAGGGAAACTCTGTGTTTCTGCTGTTCTGTTTTAGGTTTCGTTTGGAAGTTACTCTTCGTGTACAGTTGACCTGCCATTTCATATTGTTTCTTCATGGTTGGTTTTCTTGAATGGTTTATAGTTATGAACAGTGCGCAAAATTTGGTGCGGAGTGCCTTTTGCCATGTGTTTTTTTTTGGGAACAGTATCTGGTTTGGGTATTTCAATTATTAATTATTTTCACCGTCCTTTTGTGGTGAATTTTTTTATTTACCTCGTTTTATTAAAGAAAAAACATCATGTTCCGAACAAGCGGAAACCTGAATTTCTGATTTTCCAAGGCACATGAACCCATGTAGGTTGGCCGTTCAAACTTAAACACTTATTTTAGAATCACCCATTTCAGTGGCCTTTTTTATTCCTGTACATGATACATGCCAATATCAAATTTCCTTTCTTTTTGTTAGTTTAATAGGTGCTGATCTTACCTAGAAGCTAGTACTAATTGATTTCAAAGACCACACAATTTGCTGGCACTTCTTTAAGTTTTGCCAAATGCCAACGCTAACACAAATCTACAAGGATCCAGAACATACTGAGGAATTACCTTCTTTATTTTATTTACAAAACTATTTGTCCTGAAAGGACATTAACACATTTTAGTGGAGTAATTTTCTTTTTACAAGGATTTGGCCTTATCAAATAACCTTGGTAAAAGTAATTTGTGGCAGTCAG
Source organism: Oryza longistaminata (assembly GCA_009805545.1). NCBI lineage: Eukaryota > Viridiplantae > Streptophyta > Magnoliopsida > Poales > Poaceae > Oryza > Oryza longistaminata. Next base: position 45,195,901 of record CM020178.1, read on the forward strand.
CCCCACTTGTCTCTCATCCCTATCTCCTTCCTGCTCCCCATTTCACATTGTACTGTATTGGTTTGGAGGAGCCTTCATCAAGGAGATGTTTGGTGCTTCCCTCTCATATGATGCTACCTCCCAGCATCCCATGTGTAAAAGTTCTCAAAAATCAAAATTTGGACATTTAGGGAGACAATTTTGTATCCATGTAGAATTCCAAGGTCAAACTTGATTTTGTATTTGAAAGATGTAAGAAAGACAGACATAATGAATAGTGATTTTCCTGCTTGGTACCATTCATTATTGCTGGTACGGAGTTTCCTTTTTCTAAAATTTTCATTACTATTGAATTATCCCTCCCCTGTATCTCCAAATTTTTAGAGATTGTTTTTAACTTTTACATGTAGGATTAGGAAGTGCAAGGATAGTTTTGTTTTGCAAGTCTACTGGCCACTGCTACTGGAACAGGCGATTGCTATTTTCAAGTAAACATCCTACCCTAGAAGGGATATCCTCACTTTATTTTTAAAAAAATCGAGCAGTCTCAATTTCATTACAGAATTTGTGAATGAATGGTGAGCTGGGCACCTCAAATGGCATGAGCTGCATGAGGCTCTTGGCCATGCACGGTTTACAGGGGAATCAGGTCCTTAGCCAGTCTTTACTTATAGGCTTTATTATAGCCAAGTAGTTCAATAAGTCTTTCCTTCTATTCTTGCTGAGCCAGGTGTTGGTTGAGCAACCACCATCTTCAGTATTCAGTTCATTGTAAAAGGAGAAAGCAGCTGGCATTTTATCATACGTAGAAGATTTTCTTCACTGATTTATTGTTCTTGGATAATCCAATGTGCTATTGGCATTTATTTTTATTTTTATTATTTTACATATTTTATATTCCTAATCAGAGATTTGTTCACTGCAGTACATTTTGTGGCTAGCTTTATACTAAGAGGGGTCGAATTGGAGGAGGGTTTCACTACTTGGTGGAGATTTTACTGAGATTCTACGTTGTGTTTCAATTACATTTACATGGCATATCTTTTCTAAGACATGCCGTCCTCTACGCCACCATCAGTGCAACCTGCACCAACTGTGCAATCATTACCGTCATCCACAGCAGGACAGAGCACTCGTATTGACCTTCGTGAGATCAAGTCCAACATCATTAAGAGGATTGGGCCAGGGCGAGCAAAGAAATACTTTCAGCATCTAGAGAGGTTCTTATCATCAAAATTGAACAAAAATGAGTTTGATAAGCTCTGTCTTGTGACACTTGGCCGTGAGAACCTCCCATTGCACAATCACCTCATCCGTTCTATTCTCCACAATGCATGCCGTGCAAATGGTCCACCGGCAATTGATGCGCCCAAGTTAGCAGGAGATGTTTCTAAATCAGAACAGATACTTCATCCTGTTTGGAACAATGGTAATGTTTCAATCCAGCATGTCAAAGACAATAGATCATTGACCATTGAGCAGGAGGGAGCACCTATTATCAGGGAGAATGGTGCTCCAAATTTTAGTGATCTGAAGAGACGCCAACAGGTTCAGAACAGTGAGCATGCTGAGCCACGTAACAAGCGGTTACATTATGAAAAGGAGCCACCGAGTTTTCTTGAGCCTTCACGTAGCAATGGCCCTTCTGCTATATCTTATGGTGAAAACTCGGGAGGTGAAAATATACACCGTATCCAAGGTCCCGTGCGAGCTCCACTGGGGATTCAATTTTCCCCAGTTAATTTTGGTGGGATTCAGAAATCTTCAGCCATTGCTTCTGCCCCTCCAAATGATAGCTCTGTTAGTTGCTATGAACTTGGTGAGTTATGTGATACTATGCTACTGAGTAAGAGGATGGAAAAAATTGCAGAAGCAGCAGGTTTGGAAGGGGTCTCAGTAGAATGTGCTAATTTGTTGAATAATGGAGTTGATGTTTTCTTAAAGCAGTTGATTGGATCTTGTGTGCAGCTAGTTGGAACAAGATCACCGCTTGGGAAACTAAGCCATGCATCACTGAAGCAGCAGTTGTCACGTAAGCTAATAAATGGCGTATCACTGAAAAATCATGTGCATGGGCAGGGTATTATTATACCTACAGGCCCTAACTCGATCTCAATACAAGACTTAAAGGCAGTGTCAGAGTTAAGTCCACATCTTCTTGGGGTTAATGCATCACTGTTACGTGAGAAGATTAATTCATATGACTGATTGGATGGAGCAAATTGGACGTTTTGTTCTTTCAAGATAGTATGGACTTGATGGTGTGCCTTACTTCATGGCTTATGTATCCAGGTCCTAGCTTATTGCTGAGTGGTGGAAAAGGCAGGTGAACTTTGTACAGTGTGCTAACATGCTGTGACTGGTCTTCAGGGCAACCTGTCAGAATAAGCAAAGATCTGCTTATCTACTGGGGTCTGTACTATTTAGAATAGGACCCATCCATTGTGTGCCTCTAATCAACAGTAACGAGGCATTAGTGCTTCATACAGAACTATGGTGCTCGACTCCAAACAAATTGAGGAGCCATAACACAGAATTCTCTGTAAGTGGACTGCAATGATACATGCTTTTCAATTGTTACATTTCTAGCATAGATAGCAGAGTAGATGATGATTTATTTCCAATCAGTTTTGCTTTAGTGTTAGCAAAAGTAGGGATTATTTATAAGGAATATGCGCATAGAAAAATGTAATGTTCTTTTGAGAAATGAATATTCCTTCTCTTCAGAAATGATGAAAACCATGCTATGGGATAAACCAACAGAGGTTTTATCCAGTATTTTGAGGCACAAAAGTTGCAAAATAGATGGTAGAAACAGATTTTTATTAGATACCCTTGACTCCTGAGTTTCAGGACCCGATTGTACAAATAACATTCTTTTGCCTTCTGCACTGTGGTCTTGCACTTTTATGTATTGAGAATACACCATGGGCCGCTAAACGTGTCTGGCCGGTTAAGTCCACGAATGTCTAATATGCAGTTTGAGGTCCTCGAACTTTTCCGAACTGTTCCCTAGAGGCCCAACCTGACCCCACTAGGGATGCAAGTGGGTAGTCCCGCTACCCCGTATAAAAACCCGCATGCTAATTCATTTCCCACATGGTAATACAAAATTTAGAAGCAAAAATGAACTAGAAGTGAGATAAGCGGGCTAAAATAACCCGTTTGCCCGCCCCGCTTGCATCCCTAGACCCCACACTGCCACGTCTGGTGCCAGGGTGGACACTAGTGTAGTATTGGAATTTTGGCGGCATTTCTATGTGGGCATTTTGCAGTTAGATCCTCTAAAGAGTATGATTTACATTAATCACATTAATAGATGGGTGTGAACCAACTTTATGAATGCTTAAAAATCAAAGGATAGCTATGGTAGTGTAGGTGCAGCGTAAATATTTCAATGTCTCCATGCACTTTTTTGCAGCACTAGGCCCCATACTTTGATTTCTTTGCAGTTACTTATGTTCTATTCGCAGCTCTGCGTGCTGCAGCCATGGACTTCTCGTGGTTGCCCATGGGGATGGAAAAACTATGAATGGGAGGGCTTGTAGGGGGTTATTTGCAAACTTTTAGGTGATTAAAAAGGGCATGTGATCGGACTGTGCATGTTGGTGCACTCCTGTCTATCCTGGTACTGTTTGGCTTCCATGTAGGTGGTGTGGGGCAATATCGGACCTCTACTGAACGGTTTAGATAGGTTTAGGAACCTTAAACTGTAGATTGAAAGTTCATGGACCTAAGTGAAGCAGGTGGACAGGTTAGCGACATGTAGTGTATTTTACTCATATATTCATCTTCTATTTAATACTACCTTTGTTTTTTTATATATGATGCCATTAACTTTTAACAAACGTTTGACCATTCGTCTTATTCAAAATGTTTGTGCAACCATAAAAAAATATAAGTCATGCTTTAAGAACCTTTAATGATAAATCAAGTCACAAGAAAATAAATGATAATTACATGAATTTTTTGAATAAGACGAATCGTCAAACATATCTCAAAAGTCAACAGCGTCATACATTAAAAAACAGAGGGAATACCATTTATCTATTTCTGGATGCTATTCTTGTAGTTCTGCTATGGCACTCTGCAACTGGCCATTTTCACAAAAGGAAAAAAAAGGTCTTTTCGGAATCTAAAAGCAGTTACATCAAATAAGGAAAGAAAAAATTATGTAGAGGGATCCACTTGATAGGTTTGTAGCATATATCTAATGGGCAAAATGAGCAAAGCTTTGCATTAGTTCTCCATTATATTGTAGTGGTGTCAAAGTGAAACTTACTGAAATTATGATTTAGTAAGGTCGGCAGTGCCATATGCATGTTGGATGTAGTTTCCTAGTCATAGGTTTGACGGTTCCATTATTATCTCTGCTTGATACAGTTACAGTGGAATGCATGTTAGTTAACCGAAAATATTATCTCCGTGAAGTTTTGTTATGTACACTGTCAGTATCACAACAAAATGGTTTTGATCTGGTGAAGAAAAAAATAATTCATGATCTAATTCTTTTTCTGGGGATTGATTTGCCTCTTAACTATTTATTCAGCCACTGAAATCAAGTGTCCCTTACTCTTTCCATGTTGTCTGTATTTGTTCTGGTATCTTATTGTTTAAACCTGAAACCATCTGTACTGGCCTTCTTTTCTTCATTTCTGTCGGTGGCCTATGTAGTTCTTGGGGTATTTGCCTACTTTTGGAAGGCAGTAGTTCTTTTTGCTTCTGTTATACCTTGATTTGTTCAATGGGAGTGCACAGCTTATTGAGAATTATGATCTCTACCTAGTTCTTATCAGTAAAGCACATAGATTGTTTTTATTTATATCGAGGATTAATACAGTTGATGCCTTCTTATTGTTACTTTTCCTTAATCTTTATCCTGGAGCAGTAGTTTATTTTTTCTTTTTAGTTCTGTATAGTGAAATCCCTTTTGGGGGCTTTGGTTTGTTGGTTCATCGTCTGTCATCCCACTTTTTCAACCATTGCTAAGGTAAGTCGAGCTTTTCTAATCATATAATTTTGAATTTCGAAGCTTTAAAATTTGGATGTTCATCTCCCCTTTTTATGTGTTCTCTATTGTGGCAAAAAAACAATTGCATGTAGTTGTTATTCTTCTTCAATAAAACATACATGACATCGCAGTTAATTTTAGAGTGTATTGTTTTTCTTGAGACTCATGTAATGAATTGGATGGACTATTAGAGAAAAATACCTCATACCATGTGGAATCTTTGTGCGCATGCCCTCAGCCTGCTTTGATGTAGTACAATATTTTTAAGGTAAAGAACACTGCTAATGAAACCTAATATGCCTGCCAACGTTCTTTCAAGCTTCCAGGAATCCATGCTGATGATGTCAATCTGTAAAATGGGTTACCTCCAGGACAGAGCCAGGATCCGCGATTTTTTTTCTCCAATGATCTCCACAAAGTGCAAACATGAGGAAGACACGATTCTGCAAAACGTGGTTGCTTCTCTGTGCTGTTCCCATCGGTTAAACAACAATTTTGGTAGGTATTATATGCCTGGGATATAAATTGTGCGTACATTTTTACCTATTCAATTTCCTAATCTGACAGGCACAAACTTTCCATTGTGCAGTTCGTAACTCTGATCTACTGGCAAAATTGCCCCATCGTGAAGCATAAAGCATCATTCATGTATAGAAGAAACACAATAAGCCACTCCGCTGGCTGATCCGTATCGAATGATATGAAGCATCCATAGCTCTGTACAATCAGTGTATATACGACTTGTTTATTCCGTTTCATAAAAATTTCAATTATTCTGTATACCTATTTAGTTTCATTCTCACTCAGATAAACTGTGAACATCTTGCTTATAAGTGGATGCACCAGAACAAAGAGGTGTTATGATTTCTGAATATCAACATCAGAAAACTGTATGGAATATATCGAATTCTGGTTGGGGGTAGGATTGCATACAAGATTTGAGTATCGTACAAAAAAAAAAAAAGCACCCCCACCCCACCCCGAGATTTATGTTTCAAGGTGGCATTGATATTCTTCAACTGTTGGATTCTCAAACTTCCTAAGTTAACACAACACAACCTTGATCACATTCACCCCAAGCAAGGATGCAAGATACCACAAAAATTATCTTGGGGGCATTTAACTTTTTCCACTTTTAAGATATGATAATTAAAGATTTGTCACTCGAAGTCTATAATATGTGGGTCTAGTGGTAAATCCTTAATTATCACTTATAAAAGTGGCAAATAGTTAATTATTCCTTAAAATGGGGATAATACATTACTACATCTGTTTTATATTTTTTATATTATAAGTTGTTTTGATTTTTTTTTCTAGTCAAACTCCGTTTCATATTGTAAAAAAATAGTTAACATCTAGAAAACCAAATTAATTTTATTAAAACTAACATTTAATATATTTTGATAGTATGTTTGTTTTGGGTTAAAAATATTGTCATATTTTTTTACAAACTTGGTCAAACTTACATTTAATTAAAAAAAGTCAAAGCAAATTATAATATAAAATGAAGGGAGTAGTAAACATGTTCTACAAATTACGCCACGCTTCGCATAAAATTCTATGAGCAAATCAATTGAGCACTCGGCTTCCCAAGCACAAAGCTGACAAAAATGGCCAATATAACAAAAATGGAGAAGTAGCCACGGTATTATTACAGCAACATGAGCTGTAGTGCTGCACAAAGTAATAGTAACTTTGTGTAGATGCAAGATCTAACAAATAGCCAACAATCTTATCAGCAAATGCTGTTGTCAAAAAAACTCAAATCTTGCAAGGTTATCAAAAACAATTGTTGCCATTTCTGATGAGCTTCCTACTATGAGCCTCAAATATTTCTCAACTTACTAATCAGTACTATACAGATCATGCTATCCACTATGAGCTACCACTGTTTCAAACTATACTTGATCTCTCGTATCTAAGACATGGTAAAATTTTTTGAGTTAGGTGACAGTAACTTCTTGGTCTGGTCTCAGAACCAACTGCACACAAGGTAAGATGTTAGATGCTGTCCTCTACGCATAGTAGTTGAAGCTGATCAGTAATTCCCGTCTTTTACTTGCGCAATTGCTCTGACAAAGTCCTCATGCCGAACCTACAAGGAGAAAATCAATATAGGATGCAACAACGTAATTTCTTTTCGCAGAACAAGACAATGATGGACAAGGAGAATAGGAGAGAATGTGCAGCGTACATTTTGACAAATTTATAAAACATTCTCACAAACATTACATTTATCTAGTTCTGCTAATACATTTCATGCAGAATGGACAGGGAAAAATCGGTAAGTCAACAGTTGTGTAAACTGTAAAACTAATAGGGCATGGTAAAAGGATAGTAAGTTTATATGTACTAGAAGTTGAATTTACAATGCAAATATAAATCCAGTAAATGAACTTCACTAAGAAAAATGTTCTGCTATGCAATATTCTCCGTGGCTGTACTGCTGCTGTTATTTATTACTCTGTTTTTAGGTGTTCCCCTTTCAGAGTTGGATAACTTCTTTTAGCTACTCACATATTGTTTTTTAATTATGAAGTATTCCTCTGTAAATTATTCGGGAATGCTTTGCAGTTTGCATGATGAATAACCACACCACTATATTATCACGAAGAGGAAGTATATAATAGTTCTGAAACAGATGAACATGGCTCCAGTAACCAACTGTGAATTATTGCAGCAGAAAGAAAACAGCTTGCTTTGTCTAAGAGAAGAACCGCTAAAGAAATGATAATGCAGTTAACAATAAATAACAGACAGAAGAAACCTCTGTAGCATCTCGGTGAAATGCCAGCATGCTAGCCTCAAAGCATACAGCCTTTAGCTGTGCACCATTAAAATCATCTGTACAGCAAGCCAACTCTTCAAAGTTTACATCAGGGTTTTTGTCCATTTTTCGGGAGTGGATCTACAAATAATCATACAGAGCAAGACATTTAGGTTATGTGTGCAAAGCTAGATATCTTTTCAACAACTAAGCAAGTAAAGGAGGGGGAAAAAAGGTGTTCAAGGTAGCTTGCCTCCAGAATTCTAACTCTAGCCTGTTCAGATGGATGAGGGAATTCAATCTTTTGATCTAAACGGCCAGATCGCAGAAAAGCAGGATCAAGAACTTCTGGCCGATTAGTTGCAGCTATTACCTGTTAGTCAGCCAAAGAGTTCATCATGTCATTACTTTTTTAAAAAATACCAGCAAGAAACAGAAGTAAAGTATTAACAGAAATCATATTTTAGTGAATGTCATAAAGCATGTAGGAACATGTGTTCGTTAGATAGACAAGCAATAAGGAACAAAGCTTATGTTTGAAGTTATAAGAAGCTGAAGACAATCAACAAAAATGCAAGAACAGGTCCTTAGGAATATCCATTAGGATAACTAAAAGGCTAATATGAATGAGGATGTCTTGATATTATCTTTTTCATGGTATTTATCGTAGCTTTCATCCAGTGATCAATATTGCACAGAACAAATGGGCTTCGCTCCCTTCCAAAAAAAAAAGAGAGAGAGAGGGATTCACTGCTTATGGTCACCTAAAGTTATTCACAAGTTCTAAGAAATTTCGAGTCCATGCTGGTACCATTTGCTGTTTGCGAATAAAAGAAGAGAGTACTGCATCTTAACACTACAGGCCTGTTTGGGTAGTCGAAAAAGGAAAAAAAAAATCACTCACAAAAAGCCAGCTTTTCGTCCTAGTCATTCATTCTCCTCTTCTCATTTCAACCTAATCCTTCCTATCCCAACACCACTAATATCCCACAACCCAAATGCCCCGTATCAGTACATACGTGAATATAAAAAAAATAAAGTGGAACAGGAAGACATCTGAAGGGCTCTGTACTCTGTACCAGGATATGCACACACACCAAATGATTTAATACAATAGTTCCATACATAGAAGAATAAAGAGATATGAAAAAAAAACACTTCTAAACATATTTCAAGCCGCAGTTCGCATATTGCTAAATCTCCATCTGTGGTTATCGAAAGTCACATGAGCTTGTGGTTATTAAAGCATTTACCTTTATACTCTCATAGCTCCCGACGCCATCCAACTGATTAAGAAGCTCCACAATTGTTTGTTGCACTTCCCTATCACCATTGCATGGCATGCAACTAGTCAGAAGTGCAAGTACTCAAACCTAGCAGAAATAGAACATACATTGTATATTGTTGAGAGCACCATAACTGCCAAATGTACTAAAGGTCCTATTATAAACTCGAGTTACTTCTACAAGTCTCAACAGGAGCCTTCATGACTTTGTGCCAGAAATGAAGTTCAAACTTCCTTCCTGACATTTCTGAGGATCTAAAAATTCAAATGTCTTAAGCAGACATAAAAACTTGTATTGGAAAAGAACCTAGAATCATTTGCATAAAGTAAACTTGCAGTATACATGCTAAATTAAGTGATATATCAACTAAGGGTGCAGGTAAAGGCAATATACGATTAGAAAGAGGACATGATTTAACAATATTTAACATGTCAGCAAGTAGGAAACAAACAATTGCTGGAAAGAAATTAACAGAAAAGACCTAGTGTATTTGTTCACATATTCAAAAGTGGGAAATGATGAAGGAACGACCATGTTTGTCATACCTATCAAAGTGCTTGCTTCCAATTGCATCAATTTCATCAATGAAAATAATGCATGGGGCTTTCTCTTTAGCAAGCTGAAAGGCATCACGAACAAGTCTTGCTCCCTCACCAATAAGCTTCTGCACGAGTCCACAAAGAAACCAGTATTAATCTCAATCGTACATAAAAAAAAAGGCAAATCATGTAGCACTAAGAAACTTTTCAGTGGAGCTCAAAGATATTGAAGGATCATGAAAAACTCTGCTGTTCAATGCCTTTACACATTTCATGTATCTATCAAATACTTTGATTGGTTTTCCCAAATTCACTGACCAATGCATAAAGATGGAACATGAGAAAGATACAGAATATACGCAGACCTGATTTCATGAATAGCACAATAATTTTTTTACTGACAGTTAGGTGATGGATTTTCTGTTGCAAGATAATTACCACGGCAAGTTGTGGACCAGTTAGCTTAAGAAATGTTGCAGTTGTCTGGGAAGTAAATGCATGGGCAACGAGTGTCTTCCCAGTTCCAGGTGGTCCATACAGAAGTACACCTTTTGGAGGGTGAATTCGCAACCTCTGGAAGCAGTTCTTGTGGATTATTGGCAACACAACTGCTTCCACAAGCTCCTCAATCTGAATATGAAATTTACAAAACAGTTTATTACTTATAGGAGATGGGGTGGTATAAATTAACAAGTAAACAAAACGCTATTCAGTACAATAATAAATTAACAAGTAAACAAAACGCTATTCAGTACAATAATAAATTAACAAGTAAACAAAACGCTATTCAGTACAATAATAAATTAACAAGTAAACAAAACGCTATTCAGTACAATAATAAATTAACAAGTAAACAAAACGCTATTCAGTACAATAATAAATTAACAAGTAAACAAAACGCTATTCAGTACAATAATAAATTAACAAGTAAACAAAACGCTATTCAGTACAATAATAAATTAACAAGTAAACAAAACGCTATTCAGTACAATAATAAATTAACAAGTAAACAAAACGCTATTCAGTACAATAATAAATTAACAAGTAAACAAAACGCTATTCAGTACAATAATAAATTAACAAGTAAACAAAACGCTATTCAGTACAATAATAAATGAAGGAGTGCAAACAATGTTGCTATTCAGTACAATAATAAACTATGTCCACTGTTATTATTACCATTCTTAAGCAGGGAAAAGTAAAACTAAGAAAGAGTTGTAACTTACTTGTTTTTCGAGACCACCAATGCCACAGTAGTGTTCATTTGATGTACTGTCAACACCAATTAAATCTCCAGGCTTAAGTTTGCTAGGGTACACTACCCCAGCAATAGGATGGAATATAATCTGTCATTGCAAGAAAAGGAAACAAAAGAAAAAAAATATATATATATATATATCAGAATAAGTTTAGAACATAGATGATTGACCACAGAAAATGAAATCGAGTGAGCTCATTGCCTCAAGAATGTCCCCTGTGCATAAGTTCATATTTATCTATGGGTGGTATGGTTATTGCAGCAAATTTAGGCTCCTGTTGATGCATGTGCATATTGCAAAGGAAAGAACTCCACTGTTGATTCGACATGCCAATCAGGATTGAACATATCCGAGCAATATTCATAACCGAGCTCACAGGCAATAGAAACGTAGGATTGGTTTAATTCTTCGCTTGCAAACATAATTACATTGCGAATGAGTCACAACCACAAATATTAGCAAAACACATTGAGTATGTTCTGTACACATGCACAGTTCAAAATGTGGAATACCAGAAGCGAACTTTTAACTTTTGAAAACTTAATCAAGCTTGTTTTAGTCTAGCAGTAGAGACATGCTGAATTAGTGAAAGGCAGAGAGTTTGCTATTGTCTGAAAACAGAGGTTATCATCTGCGGAACAGAAGATATCACTGCAACCCTGTTGATGTTACAAATGACACAGTTCTGATATATTATGTATATACTGCCTCCGTTTGGAAAAGGATGAAGTTCTGGTCTCAACGCCTGAAGACAAATACATCTCTTTACAGCTAAGATATTGGCAGCTTTGCCCCTTACTAGAGTAATTAATGTTCAATCATTGAAATGCCAAGAGACCAAGCAGGCCCAGGGTAGCACAAATTTCAATCTACCTCAATCAATGCAAGGAGTAGTGCTGCACACGTGGAAACATTCATATGCAATTAGGGATAGCTAGGAACAGCAGAGTTGAGTTTGACTGTTTGAGTAATGGATTGCTCTCTCGGAAAAGAGTCTAAGAAGACTCAAAGAAGCCCATTAGGGCACGGTTTAGTACACAAGGGCTGGCTAAAGGAATAAAAAAGGGCTACGACTAGAGATCCAAGCAACCACCACATCTATGGCCAAAAGGTACTAATGGATTTCTTTTAATAGGGGTAATTTGATAAAGCTTTAGGTAGAAAACCTAAGCCCCTATTTGAGAACAAAGTCAACATTTCAAGTCGTCATCTAAAAGAGAAGGCAGGAATGGATAAAACTTAGAATGAAGCCATACGTACAATGCTGCACTTGTGCAATACTTAGAGATTAGAAAACAGAAATAGATCAAGTTGGTTTCTTACTTTTGGCTGCAAATGAAAGCCAACGGCAATGTCTATCCACATAAGTAAAATGTATGCGTGGAGGAGAGAGGGTGGTGAGGCCCAACGTTTTCACCGGGTTCGCGTGACTTCCTTTGGCTCCGAGAACCTCATCAAAAGAGAGCTGATTTTGTCTAGCAAGAGAGAGAGAAGAAGCTTGCCGAGAAGCCGCGTCCTTGCCGGAGAAGCTTGCCGAAGAGGGAAGAGTAGAGGCATCCAATCTGATCCAGATCCGCGCCTAATTCGCCATCCCATCCGGCAGCGACGACAGGAGCTCGCCCCATGGAGGTGGTGGATGGTGAAGTAGCGGCACCCTCGCCGGTCGACGTCTCCTGATCTGCGTCGCCGAGCTCCTCCGCCACTGACTCGTCCGCCGCCGAGCTCCTCTGGCGCCGACCCATCCACCGCTTCTGCACGCCGGTGCTCGCCATTGTTTTTCGGGGGGAGGGGGGAGAGGAGGGTGGTGTGCCGGTGAGCGCCAGGCCCGCCGCCCCTCTGGTCGGCGTCGTTGCGCTTGGCTGCTCTGCCGATGCGCGATGCTCTCTACGCGGTGGGGAAAATTGGAAAGGAGAGAGAGAAGAGAAAAGAGAAAAAATGGTAAAGCTGGCACTGGTGGGACTCACAAGAAGCAACTTGCACTGTGGTATATAGCTAAAGATTATTCCTGGTCTAGCTGGCGCGCGAGGCTCCACAGATGCTCGTGACACACTGTGAACACCTAAAAGTCCTTCTCTTCCGTTTCTTTTATCACAATCTCATATATACCTTATACCAACATCCTATGTAATTATAAATACCGTTATTGGGTATATGCGTATAGCTCGTCAACACGTTAGAAATAACGCTAAATAGGGGCGTGGTTAATTATGTTCTATGCTAATCGAAGATAAATTTTGTTTAGACATTTGTAGGAAAAAAACAATAATTATGCGAAAGTAAATTAAAATGTCAAGTTAATGATATTATTTTATTAAAAAAATTCTAATTTACATCAAACTATTTTTTAAAAATATTTTCATCAAGAATTAAATGTTAAAATACATCCGCATTGATTTTCATGCATGTCCTTCCTATGTTGTACCACTCTTTTTCGTAAGAACGTTTGTAAACTATGTTTTTTTTTTTCTCAAAAGTCTTCTATGTAAAAAATATTTAAAAAAATCATATTAATAGTTTGTTGAACACATGATGATTCCTGTGACAATGTACTTAGAAATACTACTTCCCCCGTTTCATATATAAAACGGAGGGAGTAGCAACCTTCATTACACTTTGTACTAGTAATAAGTACAAAGAAATATTGTTACAAACCAAAGTTAACTCGTTGATTAACATTTGGCCGCGCACCAATCCTAAATTCCTAACCCAAACTCGTTATCAGTTTTCACTATGCCACGTGGAACACAACAGGTGAACAACGGGTACACGGCCACACGGGGATCAGTGGCACCCCACATCACCGGAGCAAACTGCACGCCATCTCCTGACGACGACGACGACGTCGACGTCGCCGCCGCGGTGCCCGACTCCGAAGGCGCGCGGCGGCGGCGCCAGCGCCCGGCGCGACGGCGCTCCGCCGCATCCCTGGCCGGTGCGGGTGACGCTGACACTGCCGGCGAAGTCGCAGCCGCCGTGTCATGTCCATATCCTCCTCCTCCTCCGCCAGTGCGGGTAACGCGCCCTGATGCTTGGCGACGTCGACCAACCGACGGCGACGACGCGGCGGCGGCCGGGCCGGGGCGTCGTCGGCGGGAAGAGGGCACGCGGATGCGGCCTGCTTGGCTTGCTGGAGGTGGCCATCACCGGCCTCGTGGAAGAAGAGCAGCGACAACGAGGCTCCACAGGTCGCCGTCGCTCGCCACGTCGCGGAGGTGGCGAGCCTCCCGGGAGCGCGTACCGGATGCGGACGTCGTCGGAGTCGGAGAAGCCGGCGAGCACCGCCAGCCGCGCTCGGAGGCCGCGAGGCGCTCGGACAGGCCGACCCTGACGATCCGGTGAACTCCCCCGGCGTAGTACGACGACGACGACGACGCCGGCTGTTCCGTCGCGCTGGATGATCTCCCCGCCGTAGCTGACCTTCATCCGCACAGCGGTGCCGTCGCGTGCCCGCCTCCCGACGTCGCCAGCGACGGTGACGACGCACTGCGTGGCAACCCCAGTGACGGGAGTAGCAGCAGAGGCGCCTCCAGACGCCGCCAGCGCCAGGTAACGACGGTGCCAACGCGGTCTGGTGCGCGGCCGCCGCGGGCGCGTCGTCGCGGCGAAACAGGAAGACCCTGATGCGGCCGGGCTTGGACACGGACACCTTCTTGCAGTAGAAGAGCAGAGCAAATATAGTATATTAATAATATTAAATTAGTTTGACTCAGTTAAACTAGTTTAAGTTGCTAAGTTTATAGATAAATATATGTAATATTTATAATACTAAATTAGTTTTATCAAATCAAATATTAAATATTTTTTTATAATAATTTGTTTTGGGTTAAAAATGTTATCTATTTTTTTTCTTGAACTTAGTCAAATTTAAAGCGATTTAATTTTGACTAAAGTCAAACATCTTATTTCACTATTATTTAGCATAATCACATGTAATATATTTTTCTTTATAGAACTGGTATATTTGGGCTCTCCATTTTGACTTATAATTCTGGATTTTTCACATTTTGGTCCTTTTGAAAAAACTTTTTTGCAATAGACCTCTGAAAAAACTTATTCCTAGAAATTGTTTCCTTTTGGCGCGTCGGCCGAGTGTGGCCTCGGCTGGGGCCGCGGCTCCAGTAGCTGGACGGCGGGCTCGCTCCCCTGCGAGTGGCCTGTGGCATCTGAGCGTGGGCACTGCATTGTACGTCGACCTGGAGGGTGGCTCACGGACAGGTTGAGGCGCTGCCAGAGTGGTGCCTAAGCCCGAGGACCCCCCAGATTTATTATTATTTTCTCTAGGTTTTCTATTTTGCTGAACTATTTATATTTCTAACTGCGCTTAGTGGGCATCAACCAAAGAACAACAAAGAAACAATTGCAACTCCTCAGAATGGACGTAATATGTGAACCTCGCTCAGAATGCTGGTTTCTCTCTCAGTTCGTTTCCTCTCTCCCGACGTAGTGCAAATGAGGGGAAGAGAGATGTGCAACTTTTTTATTTTTTATTTGTATTTTTTTGATGTATTGTTTTCGCACACCTCTTAGGAATCACCAGAAGGAACAACCCATATAAAATACGAATAAGAACTCAAACGGGAGAAATATGCTCAGCCCTTGTTTTCGAAAATTTTCCAAAGCAGCTTATGCGCTCAAGAGAATATCCTATTCCTCATCATGCTGCAGAATATACAGACATTCTCTTCGCAACAGGCAATCTCGGATATAGGTTTTACATGATCTAGCCGTGAGGAAATCCGTAGGCATCATTAGCAGGGCACGCCAGGGCGGACTGGAATTCAGTGATGTAATATTTATCATTATGTCTAAGTGTTCGGAGGAGGCATGGATAGTTATTTATTGTGTGCCTGATGTTCTCGAAGTACCCCGATGAGTGAGAAATGTATACGCCTAATGGTGGTCTTCAATAAATGACACCGCGAATGACTTTCTCAGTAGAGCTTTTGGAATTAATTCTACAAGTCACATATTTTGTCCATTTGAGCTTTTACTTTTTTATATAGTTGGTTTCCTGTATTTCCTTATGGTGAAAACATATGCAAAAAATATAAAATTAAAGATAAAAACTGCATGATCTCTCTGTACTGTTTAACTTATGGCTGAATTAGATATAAGTAATTTCATTAGTGGTAGTTAGTTTATACATGCTGTATACAAATTGGGTTTTACTAAAGGAGTTATGGTCTAATTTGAAATGAAAGGTTTTGCCGAAAGTAGGGCTAATGGTATGCTATTTTCTGGGATCATCTAAGCATACTGTATATGTTCCGTTTCGATTTTAATTTTTTTTTGTGCTGGTTGTACATCGTGATCCTAATGTGCGAAAAAAATTATCACGAAAAAATAAAGAAAAAATAAAAAGGTGTGCCACACTCTAATAAAGGCGAAACAGGACTTGGAGGCGAGTGGGTGTTGGGGCGTATTGTACTTGCTGGTTGAGGAGGTTGGGGGGGCGCCAGCATGGCTGGCGCCTCCTCCTAGGGCGGCGCCAGCCATGTTGCGCCCTCACTTCCTTTGCCGATGGTCGGGGGTTTTGCGTGTTTGAAACGGGTGGGGTCAGGAAGGAACGCGCCTAGGACTTTAAGCTACACGTTTGGCGGCCGCCGGTCCACTCCTCGGTGTCCCTGAGAATTGATTAGCACTTCGAGCATTTTCTTTATCTTCAGGGGTCTATTTGTGAAATAAGTTTTTCAAAAGGACCAAAATATAAAAAATCCATACTTATATTTCCTCTAAAAAATGCATTGCAGGATATGGAGTCAGGGAAAGCTGCGAAGCCGAAGGAACTCGGTAGTAAAATGCAGGTCTAAAAAGCTGGAGTACATCTTTATATGTCAATGGGACATCTCTTCGATTCTCGCCAAATTCAGTTCGATTTTATCTCGTATCTGTCTACCATGCAGCAATTCCTTTGTTGGCTTCATTTGTATAGCTAAGCTAGAGAACTTCTGTGTGAAGTTTCACTGGGAAGTTGTTGGGTTGGGGGCGTAGAGTTACGACGTGCGATAACTATTTTTTAGTTTAATTTGTTATTTTTGTAGCAACTTGTAGAAGTTAAATTTGATCTTCTATGTTTGTGGAGTGATATATTTCGTATTAATCTGTGTTGTCAATTTTTTTTAATTTTTTTGATAACTATTTAGATGACATGGAAACAACGAGAGAATGTCTCTTCGAGGGACGAAAATCCATATCACAACGAGAGAATGTCTCCTCGAGGGATGAAAATCCAGATCCTGATACCTCTTCTGCTGCAACTAGCACTCTAGCAGGCCCGGACACAATCTGTAGTCTGTTCGTGTCAAAGCGTTGAAAAAAATGTCCAGTGCGGCAAAAGCATTTTGTTGGCTCCTCGCACCAATGTGTAGTCCTACGTATTCTTTAGAACATTTTGCGTTGCAATTGCATCGTGCTAATATTCTGCGAATGTTTTCTTGCTATTTTTTCAAACACACTTAATTGTGGTAATGTTCACACACAAGCTACCTCTATAAGCACTTCTGAAAAACTAGACCAATGTATCTTGATTTATGAAGTCACCACTATTGACATACCTATTATTGAAAACTGGACCGATATTTAGTGAAGTCTACTTCCTCCGTCCAAAAAAAGGCAAACATGCATCATGTCTAGATACATAGCTAAAGTTTGCCTTTTTTTAGATGGAGGGAGTAGAACTTTAATTTTGGGTGGGCTGAACCGGATGAACCTGGTCCATCACAACGAACTTGAGGCCTTGAGCTACGCTTACTTCACGTTTCCTGTACTATATATTCATTTATCACTACAATACATAAGCTTTATTTCGATGCTAATGGCGATTAGGTTGCACTCTGTTTTGTTAATGTGATGTAATACCGTTGAACACACGATGAGTACATTGGTAATATGGTTTACAATAGTAACCTTGAATGAATTGTACAAAATCAAGTATACATAGCTCAGATTGGCAGTAGGAAACAAGGCGTTTCACTACGCCACGAGGAGCACACCACGATAATCCACCACGCCAATCGGGTACACGGGGATCACCGGGAACACCACCATCACCGGCACAAGCACCACGGGACCCAACTGCACCGCCGCCGCCGCCGCCGTGGAAGATGACGTCATCGCCGGTGTGTCGCTGTCTCCTGATGGACCGGAGGTTGCACCACTGGACGTCGAGGCAGCCGCCGCCGCGTCCGAGCTCGATGACGTCGTCGCCATCGCCATCTCCAGCGCCGGCGACGAGGCGCTCCGCCGCATGCCCACGGTGGCGGTGACACGGCTAGGGATGGTCTGAGTTGCAGCCGCCGTTTCCGTGTCGCCGTCGTCCTCGTCTTCCTCCACCAATGTCGGCAAGAACGGCGACGACGCGCTCCTCCGGAGCGGCGCCGCGGGGGGTGACGTCGGATGCGGCCTTGCTTGGGCTTGCTGGAGGTGGCCATCACCGCCTCGTGGAAGAAGAGCAGCGACACGAGGCTCCACAGGTCGCCGTCGCTCGCCACGTCGTGGAGGTGGAGGCCCTCCTCTCCCGGGAGCGCGTACCGGATGCGGACGTCGTCGGAGCCGGAGAAGCCGGCGAGCGCCGCCAGCCGCGTCCGGAGGCTGGCGAGGCGCTCCGACAGGCCGACCCTGACGATCCGGTGAACTCCCCCGGCGTAGTAGCACGACGCCGCTGATCCGCCGCGCTGCTGCTGGATGATCTCCCCGCCGTAGCTCACCTTCATCCTCACGGCGGTGCCCGAGCCCGACGTCGCCAGCGACGGTGAAGACGCGCTGCCTGGCAACCGCTGAGCGACGGGAGCAGCAGCACAGGCACCAACAGACGCCGCCGTCGTGTCGGCGCCGTCCTCCGTTCCAACTCAGCGCCGTAACGACGACGGCGCCGACGCGCTCCGGGTACAGCGGCGCCTCGCGCGGAAATTAATTAATAATCAACCGTCTCCTAGGACGCAGTTAGATTCTGACTCTCGCGGACGGCTGCTAGCAGGATGTAACCACTTTGCTCCAATAAATGTGTTACATATCCAGCCTTTATGCAATATAGCGCACTCAAGTCGTCTGTCTGTTATCTCCTTGCACTTGTCCTGCATCATTGTCGGTGGCTTGCTGATTGTTACTGGTGGTTGTACATCCAGCCCTTGTTGTTATTATGCCTACCCTTTCAGAGTATAGTGCTCTGCTGGAGCTGAATACGGAGTTAGAGGATAAGGCTCAGACCCGACGGGTTTGGAGTTGCTTGTGGAGTGTCTCTCTTCAAAAAAAAGTTTTGCTTTGGAGTGGGGAGCTGAGCCGACCCGGCAGGATCGAGCTTCTTTTTTTCCCCGCTAATGCTGCTGTTCTTTCCTGTGTGAGGGTAGAGCGCCTCTTTGTAGTATTTTACGCTTTTATTTTACCGTTGTGGAACTGGTTTATATTACTTGTTCATTTTGATGTACCTATAAGAAGCTGATGTGTGTCCTTCGGCAGGGATGTAATTACTAATCCATATCTGGAAATTTGGGCTAATTTCTGGTCGTGAGCAGACAAAGGTGCGGGTTCTAAAGCC
>CM020178.1:45215323-45251539 GCA_009805545.1 Oryza longistaminata
TCGAAAACGGAATCTGTCGGTCGGGATTTTTTCGGAATTTTTTGGAAACGGAAACGGATTCGGAAATATTTTCTTGGAAACGGAATCGGAAATGATAAGGGCAGTTTCCGTCGGAACTCGGAATCGGTCGGAAACTTTCCGGAAATTTTCTCGGAATTTCCGGAAATTTCCTCGGAATTACCAGAAATTTTGTGACTGAAATACCTTTGATTCTTTTTTTAAGAACTAAATAGTGAATACCATGGTGTTTTGCTGTTATTTTTTTTATAAAATATTTGTTATGCAAATATAAAATTACATAAGAATATTTTTTGTGCTACACTGGGATTTATCAACAACATTACTCTTTTAAACATAGATAATTTATTCAATTGGATTTATCAGTTTCAGGGGTTTTTTATTCCGATAAATTTTCGTTACCGTATTCGCGCCGGTTCGTTTTCGCTCCGTTTTCGATTTCGATAATATTCGATTCCGTTTTCGTATCCGGATTTCCGATTCCGATTTCGATTCCGAAAAAAATATGAAAACGAAAACGATAAAGATGGTTTCCGTCTGTTTCCGTACCGTTTTCACCCCTAGCTAGCAGCATACATGAATCGAGGCCACCGCCATTTCTTATTCGTATAGTCTGCACTCAATTTAAGCTCAAAACTAATACATGACCACCTCTAGATTTTGTATTTTCAAAACAGGTTTTGTTGTCTAGAAGTTGACAACAATACATGGCCAGCTGTATAAGATATGCATGATTTTGCAGATTACACACATAATTAACATGGTCAAATAAACCATTTCTCGATAACCTTGTGGTTTTCGCGGTAACCGCAATACCGCTGGGTTTCGGTAATCTCTACCAAAACAATAGGGGAAACCCTGATGGGATCCTCCTTTTTTCATCTAAAGCTGGCAATGCACATGCATCAACAATTCAACCTTCAGTAAACAACAAGCATATTTTACCTCCTGTTTCCTGTCAACATATTTCACTTCAGGAAGCTTGCAAAGCATGAGTAACAAAATCAAATTCCCCTCCCAATCAACAAGAATCAACATTTCATTCAATTTCTACATGAACAGCAGCAGCAACAACCACATTCACATCAAATGCAATGACCATTGAGGGAAAAAAATTTTACCACATCGAATACAATGAACCAAGGAACTCATCATATGAACACAACTCGTGATCGGATATATTTTCATGACAGAAGTACTCATCCTGAGATGTGGGCATGGGCATGGTAGGTTGAGCACTATTCCTTGAAGGACATGACTGTCTCGAACGCGCCTACCAGGGCCTTCACCCTGCTCTTCCTCTCCTCAAGGAGTTTGCTTTTGGTTTCCTCAATCACATCGTTGCTCTTCGGTTCGTCTTTCCTCCAAACCTTGTCCACTTTCGCTTTCGCCTCTTCCTTCTCTGCTTGCTGGGATTGATCATCAGCCTTGACAATGCCTGTTATGTTCTTTGCAATGTCATCAGCACCTTGGCCTCCATTATGCAGCTCATTGCCTACCACAACATCTTTATCTTCAGAGAAGCTCTCCTTAACTTCTTCATTCTTGCTTTGTTGCTCTGGAATGTCAGACGATGGTGCCTGCTGATCATATAGAGCTGAATCGGAAGCAGACATGTCCAAGGGTTTCAGATCAACGGGATCAGGAAGCTGCTCGTGCAAGTGGTCTTCAATGGACGGGGTACTGATGCTCTCAGATTCCTCGAATTGCATTGATGGTTCATCTTCCTTCTCCTCCTTGGAGATTGCAGATGCTGTCGTTGCCCTCTGAGGAGCACCACTTCTTGCCTTTGAGCTTGCACTACCACCATTTGCAGATTCTGCTCTTTTCTTTGCAGCGGTGTTGCCTGGTACACGAGACGACGACACTACCGGAGTCCTCCCACCTCTTGCAGTCACTGAAGCCGGCGATCTCTGGGTGATCGGCTTCAGAGATGCCGCCGCCTTGTCAGGGCTAGGCCTTGGAGACAGTTTGCTCTTCTGCAAGGTGGATGGCGCTTTCGAAGACGCTGATGGTGCAGTCCTGGCCATGTCCTTGAGCGAATTGCTCGCCGGCACCGCCAGCGCTGGAGGCCGTGGCGAGGCTGCGGCGGTGGTGGTGGCCCTTTCAGACTTCACTCTGGCGAGAGTGGGCTTTGGGAATGGCTGGGTTCTGCTGCTGCCGGACACAGACCGCGCCGAGGTGGACCGGCCAGCGGCAGACAGCGACGGCCTGTAAACGTCCGGGGAGCCAGAGGCAGCCGCTGGTGCCGCCGCCGCGCCAAACTTGCGGTCCGGCGAGCTTGGGACCGACCGGGCCCGCCGCGGGCCATAGCCGGCGGCAGAGGAGGACTCAATGCCTGACGATCGCTTGAGGTTCGGCGACATCCTGGCAGCCCTGTCCCTGCTCGGAGGATCCTTCTTGGACGTCGCCATTGCTGCTGCCTCTCCTCCGCCGCCGCCGCCGCCGCCTGCTGGATCAGAGCTGCACAAGAAGCAACACAAAAGCTAAATCAAGAACAGAAAACACATGAACAGATCATGCAGATCTTGGCAAAGAATCGCAAGAACACCTGAGTGAAGAAAAAAAAGAAGGATAAGAAATCCCAAATTGCGAGCCCCAATAGTTCCCCCAAAAGGCCGACGCACTGAAGAATAAAAATTATCCAAATGTTGGTGAGACATCAAAATCGGCGGTTCCATCGAGAAACAAAAGAGACGAAAAAAGAATCATATCGGCAACGAATTTCGCAGTTAAAAATGGTGGTGGCGCAGGCTCCAACAACCAGCCCCTGATTCTTTCTTCCCCCTTCTTGTTTTATTTTTCTTAATCCGTACGAACATCGCAACAAATATTCCGCAGCGATACCCATAAACAATTGCCAATTCTAGATTCTAGAGACAAAATTGGGAAGAAAATTCAACGGAAGAATCAAATCAATCAATAACAAAACAAACAACCAACCCATCTGAGGGTACCTGACACTCTGGCTCCGACCGTACGAGAAGGGAAGAAATGGGCGGCGTTAATGGCGAGCAGAATGTCCCCCAAGAAAAACACACCAAACCAAACCCAACCCAACGAATCCGCGTGCATCAAAAGCGAAATTTAAGGGCGCCCGCCCGTCGGGTTCCATCTCAACATCACGCGGGCGTACGGGCCACAGTTACTCCCCCACCCCCGGAACGGCAAGCAAAGAAGAAGAGCGCAAGCAACAACTGCCATCAAGAAACACAGTAACAAGACGACGAAATCGGGGCGCCATTGATGGCCGCAAGAACCGCCCGCACGAACGCAGAACAGCAGGAGGGAGGGAGGGTAAGCGCCATACCTGGGAGCGGGGCAGGGGGGGAGGGGAGGGCAACGGCCGGTAGGGCGATCTGGGCGGAGGGAGGGGACTAACGACCGCTCCGGCCGTGGCCAGATGCGGGGGGCGAGGAGGAAGATGAAGAGAGGAGAGGGAGGAAAGGTGGCCACGTTTTTTATGCGGGGGAGCGATTTGGACGGTAGCCGTCCCTCCGCGCAACGGCTTGGTTGGTTTGCGTTTCGCTTCTCGCCCCAGTTTTAGGACGCGACGAGCGAGACGAACACGAGACGGGGACGGGGCGCGCAACGGGCGCGGCAGCAGCGCTACGCACAACAGGAAGCGCAACAGCGACGGGCCACGGGGCTATCATATGATGGGCTGTGTTGCTGCTGCAGTGATGCTGCATGTCGTGCGGAAGACTGTTATCTCGTGTTTGTTCTTATGAAAGATTACGAACTCCGTCCAATTACTCGTCGCTTTTCATATTACGTCGTTTTTCATATTACTCGCGCTTTGACATCACTAATATAACGTTGGACCATTCGTTTTATTTTAAAAACTAGTCAAATATAAAAAAACGATAATTAAGTACTTTAAGTACTTTTGATAATAAAACAAGTCACAAACAAAATAAAAATAATTTCAAAATTTTTGAATAAGAATGAAATATATATACAAACAAACTCAAAGCGAAAATAATATAGGGCGAGGTAGTAGAAAAAAATAGATTAATACGTGATAGATTACTTCATAATCATGTAAGTTTTCAATTTAACTTTTACATAATGCAACGAAAAAACAAATTTGATGCAACTACAAAAGTAATTTTTACTCCATGTTTGTGAGGTATTATATTAGATGTTGGTACATCTTCTTAATTTTTTTTAAAAACATATTAGTTATTTAAGTAACATACAACGATGCAAACAACGAGCTGAGATCCACCAAGAGTTAAAATCCACTTTCCATATTGTGGTGGTGTTGTCCAGTTGTCTTGCCTTATCTGCATGCATGCATGGTCTGCGGGGCGTGTTGCCACGGTGTTTGATTGATGGTGCTCTATTTTTGTCTCTTATCTCTCTCTTTTTTTTCCTATGGGAGGAAAGTGTGGGAGGATGGTTGATTTGGAGGGGGATGGAACAGGTGGAGATATATAATAGTGCAAATAATAAAGTTCTGTGTCTTATTTTAATTAAAATAAGTGATTCTTTTATTCAAATTTGAAGAAAAAAACTACTTATTCCATTTAAATTTATTTCCATTTTGTTATCCCCAATCATCTTCTAACTTCAAGCTGTCCCTAATTTAACGAGGGATAATTATGTCGTTTTCCTTTCTCAAAATTTGGCTTTCAAATTCTAGAAGGAGCACTTATTTTAGGAGGGGAGTAAAAAAAAAGTAAGAATCCTGGTTTTGTATTGACCCATAATCTTTTAAATTGTGAAATTTAGAGCCTTAATTCTGTTAAATGTATCGTCGGAGGTCCAAATTAGCCACACCACATCATAGATCTGACGTGGTATGCCACGTGTAGCCAATTGCAAAGGACATCCATGTGTCCTGTTCACAAAGAAAAAACTCCCAGCTTTGCTGCGGGAATTACAAGAAATTCTCAATATTTTTTTGAAATCAAGCTAGTACAAAAGAAAAAAAAAGAAACATCAAGGTTTATCAGTCAAATGATACTCGTGCTTTAGTGTGAAACTGTTGAGGTCGTTATCGATCAGTTTCACTGTCAATATTACTAAAACAAGAGAGAACTAGTGATGCTTGCAATGCATATGTTTGTTAGAATAATAACATTCCACTAGTATTAGGTCTACTAACCTTTTGCAGAGAATGACAATAAAGTGAAGGAGAATCGACATCAACTCAGACGAATATCAAATCGGACGATGTTGAGAACCAGACTTGTGTATGAATGGGCCAAGAACGCAGACTTGACACGATGATTAGGCCAAAATTCAAAGTCTACGAAGTGAAGCAGCAGAGGAGGCCGCCAGCCGAAATTGGGCTGGGTTGGGCCAGCCCCAGGTTCGGCCGAACCTGGTGGTCGGCTGAACCTCTCTTGCCTCCGTTGGATCCAGGTTTTGGCTGGACGGTGAAGATGAAGCCCCATGACGGTTGGAGGTATTACCGACCATTCCAACGTCACAACCGTCATAGTTCAGCTATAAAAGGACTTCACCTTCTCACTTCACTCACACCTCAAGCAAAGCTCTCTCATCCTCTCAAGTTTAGTTTAGTAAAAATCTAGCTGGTGGATAGAATTAGAATAGGAATCAGGAGTCCGGAAGTCTTCGAGAGTTCGGGTATGGCTCTAGTAGCTTTCCTTTCCTCTTTTGTAAGCTTTGTACTTTTATTAGAATCTATATACATCTGGTATTGAAATACTTTCCGAGTATATGAGTACCAACTTTACATTATGTTCTTGTTATACTGAGTATACTGCTAGCTTATCTGGGAATGCTTTGGTTGGGTATAATGTTTGCTTATG
The DNA here is from genome assembly GCA_009805545.1 of Oryza longistaminata. Classification (NCBI taxonomy): domain Eukaryota; kingdom Viridiplantae; phylum Streptophyta; class Magnoliopsida; order Poales; family Poaceae; genus Oryza; species Oryza longistaminata. Next base: position 45,221,125 of record CM020178.1, read on the forward strand.
CAATTACTCTATGTCATGACGATGATATTAGAGTAGTATCTGGTAGTTTAGGCGTGGTTCTAGATTACGGGATATCATTATTTGGGGTTATATATTGCGGATGAGAGGTGGGCCGCTGATGGTGACAGCTCAGTACGGGTATTCCTCCGCGCCTATATATAATCCTAAGTTAATTTCCTGGGGAGGTACTCCCCGTATTTAGTCCCCGTTGGATGGTCATGACGGGCTGTCGTAAGGAACTCGGCAGTCAGGGGTGGCTTCTGAAGTACCAGGAGGGCATCGGATAGAGGTATTAGCTAGTATATCGGTTAACTAGAATGTATGTATACTATGATATTAGGAAGGTTATATGAATATATTCTCTTTCTCTTTTCTTTCCACCTAGCTTAGATTATTTATTATGAGGATGAGTAATTGAATGCTTGTGTGTCACTCTACCCTTGGATTATCTTCACCCCTGCTTAGAATATGATTATCACAAGTAATATATAAATTATTAGTTAAGTTCTCTCTACATGATCTTCCCACGGGATAAAATAAAAACGATATCCTTGGAATACTCTCAGGTGAAATGCTACAATGGTATATCCGTGCGCTTGCGGATGAACTCTGTAACCATAATATACCAGAAGTATTTATGTGCCATTGCTGGAAATTATATTTCTAGTAATGTCGTTAAGAAATACCAACAGAAATATATTGATAAGTATATGTTAAATATTGTAAAAGTGATAGATAGATTTGTTAAAATATTGTGCAAATGATATGGGGGTGATGATTGAATATGCTTGCATTTTGATTTATATTATTAAATAAATTGTAGATCATGTTGTATGCTTGCATGAGATTAAATATGTAATTATTGCTAGTGGGTGATGATGTGGTATGGTTGCATGTTGTGCTTTAAACTTAGTGAGATTTAACTTTATAGAAAGCATAGATTGATAACGATTATGGAGCGTGGAACTCCTACGGTGGGGAGATTGCGTGTTGATTAGCCACAAAACGGGTAACAAGATTACATGAGGATTATACCTGGGAGGAATATTATGGAGGGTGTTGTTATTCTTCATGAAACGATACATGAATTGCACCAAAAAAAAGAGTGGTGTACATTTTAAGATTGATTTTGAGAAATCCTATGATAATGTAAAATGGTCCTTTGTTCAACAAACTTTGAGAATGAAGAGTTTCTCACAAAAATGGTGTGATTGGATTGCGTCTTTTATCCAAGGTGGACATGTTGGCATTAAAGTGAATGACCAAGTGGGATCAAATTTTCAAACATATAAGGGTTTAAGGCAAGGGGACCCGCTATCTCCAATTCTTTTTAATATAGTTGTTGATATGTTAGCTATATTAATAAAGAGAGCAAAAGATGATGGTCAAATTTCTGGAGTGGTCCCACATCTGGGTGATGATGGATTATCTATCTTACAATATGCTGATGATACTATCATTTTTTTAGAGCATGATTTACAGAAAGCTAAAAATATGAAATTGATTTTAACTGTTTTTGAAAAATTATCTGGCCTGAAGATAAATTTTCACAAGAGTGAATTATTTTGTTTTGGCCAAGCAAAGGAATGTCATGAGCAATATTCAAATATTTTTGGGTGCAAACTAGGAGATTTTCTTGTTAGATATCTTGGCATTCCTATGCATTTTAGAAAGCTTAGTAATAAAGATTGGTTAACAATTGAACAAAGAATTGATAAAAAACTTAGTAGTTGGAAGGGTAAGCATATGTCTGTAGGTAGGGGTGGGCAGAAAAAGACCGAACCGAGAAGACCGAGACCGAGACCGAAAAGACCGAGACCGAGAAATTCGGTCCTAGGAGGTGAAAGACTGAATTTTGTTCGGTCAATTCGGTTAGTCTCCTCGGTTAACCGAATAGACCGAAAAGACCGAATTAACAAAAAAATGTGTAAATACAACCTACAATCCACTAAGTTCAATAGGATTAAACTCTAATTTTCACAACCCTACTTCTTCTAGGCATGCAACCTAATAAGAGTCTTTACTCATACGTGCTTACGAAATTTTTTTTTGTGATTTTTGTGTTGAAAATTTCCATTATTTCTTTGCATATATGAAAATGTTGCTGAATTTTGGTCAGACCGAGACCGAGACCGAAACGACCGAGACTGAATTTGTCGGTCCTGACATTTTTGCGTTGAAATTTGGTCTTCACTTTTCAAAGACCAAAGACCAAGACCCAAAAATTTCGGTTAGACCGAATGCCCACCCCTATCTGTAGGTGGGAGATTGGTTTTGATTAACTCTGTGTTATCAAGTTTAGCTATGTTTATGATTTTGTTTTTTGAAATTCCTAAAGGGGTTCTTCAAAAAATTAATTATTATAGATCCTGTTTCTTTTGGTAAGGTGACGAACATAAAAAAAAATATATATTGACAAGATGGGATATTATTTGTCAGCCTAAAAATCAAGGGGGACTTGGTGTTCATAATTTAGAAATCCAAAACCAGTGTTTACTTAGTAAGTGGTTGTTTAATTTAATAAATGAACAAGGTGTGTGGCAAGATCTTTTGAAAAGGAAATATCTTGGTACTAAATCTATAACTCCAGTTGAGAGGAAACAAGGGGATTCCCATTTTTGGTCAGGATTGATGAAAGTTAAAAATTATTTTCTAAATATGGGTTCCTGGTTTATTAACAATGGTGAAGTTAGATTCTGGGAGGATAAGTGGTCAGGTAATTCATCTTTAAAGGACAAATACCCATCATTATATTCCATAATAAGAAGGAAAAACTCCTCAGTTGCAAGTGTTATGCGTACTGTTCTACTTAATGTCTCTTTTAGGAGAGCATTAGTTGGTCAGAACTTGATTAGATGGCACAATTTGTGCGCTTCAATTGTGCATGTTAACTTAACACAGGAGGCTGATATATTTAGATGGAATCTTCATCAAAGTGGTCAATTTTCAGTTTGATCAATGTATTTGGCTCTAATTAATAATGGGTATATCGAGAGAAATAAGTTTATTTGGAAACTTAAGATGCCTCTTAAGATTAAGATTTTTATGTGGTATCTCCTTAAGGGAATTTGACTCGGAGGAATTGAAATGGTAGTTTGAAATGTTGTTTTTGTATGAAAAATGAATCGATTTACCATCTTTTCCTGGATTGCTATTTTGCCAGATTTCTTTGGAGATCTATATAATTCGCGTTTGGATTATACCCTCCACATAGTATATCTCATATGTTTGGGAATTGGCTTGTGGGTGTTAATAAAAAGGAGCTTATTCTTATTGGAGCTTCTGCTATATGTTGGGCTCTCTGGCTTAGTAGAAATAAAATGATTTTTGATAAATCACCTTCAAAATCTTATTTGCAGGTTCTTTTCAGGGCAACGTATTGGCTCCGGGAATAGGCTCATCTACAAAGGCATGATGATTATATCAAGCTAATAAAAGATGCGTGTCGTAAACTTGAGTCGACGATCATGGAGCTCTTTGCTAACTTCGGGTGGAGATTCACCAATAGAATTCAGTAGTTGTGGGGTCTTTTACCTTGCTTGGTTTTTATTAGTTTATTTATATTTTTGTTTTCGTTACTTTGGCTACATACTCACTGTGTGAGTTTGCTTTTATGTGAACCTTGTAATAATTGGTTGTAGCTCTTGAGCAAAGGCACGAATGTTTCATTCCGGCATCTAAAAAAAAGATTACAGGAGGATATATAGCTCGGTGGAGAATTTGTTGTGTGTCACTAGATTACAGGAATCTATCTTATCTTATCTAACTAACACAACAAACTCAATCCGGAGCTATGTGATTATATGATATATATCTTAACTCTAACACTCCCCCTCAATCTATCCCGTAAGGTTTAGATCTGTTCCTGAACATTTCCATTTGTCTAACAGTCAATGTGTAACGCCCCGATTTTCGTTCAGGATTAAAAATCATTTAATAATACATTTTCTAAAAATTAAATAAAAGTTAAAGCAATTTAATCAAGTGAAATAATGAGGGAATTAAGAATTTCCTTTAAAAATCATGGCCGGGAGTATTTTGTAATATTCTCTATGCCCTAATATACTTTCTGAAATCTCCCGGGAATTTTCGGAGCTCAAGGAATAATTTTAAAGTCACAAAGTTCATTAAACTCATTTAAATAAAAGCTCCCTCTCTCTCCCTCACTTTAGGCCCCTTCTGGCTCAAAAGCTCCCTCTCTCTCTCCTTGGCCCAAGTCCTTCGTCCTCCCCTCCTTCCTCTCGGGCCGGCCTCTTCCCTTGGCCTGCTCGCCCTTGAAATCTGTTCCGCCTCCATCACTTATAAGGCCTAAAATTTAAAAGAATAATTGTAAGAAGAGATGGAATGCATGGATCTAACTACTATAGAAAAATCCACCGACAATTTCGAGTTTAATTAAAACCAAAGATTTCGAGTTCAACAGTGGTTATATAAGTTCAAAACTGTAGAAAAATTTGCAGGCGGATCGGTTGTGGCAAATTTTTCGTTCGCTTGGAAAAATATAATTATTTCGTCAGGAAAATGGTTCTTCGTTAGTGCGAAAATGACACTTAATTTATTACATATATAATTTTTTTTACAATAGATAAAACGGACCCGTTATTTCCCAGGTGACTAGTAGTAGGTTTAAGTGTTCTGCACCACTGTCTTCTTCGTTATTGTCACATCGGATATTATATAGGATGTCGTATGGGGTGTTCGGGCACTAATAAAAAAACTAATTACAGAATCTATCAGTAAACCGTGCGACAAATTTATTAAGCCTAATAAATCCGTCATTAGCAAATGTTTACTGTAGCACTACATTGTCAAATCATGGAGCAATTAGACTCAAAAGATTTGTCTCGTAAATTAGTCGTATATATGAAATTGGGTCATCGTCGTGTCGATGTGTCCCACTTCTGGATGACTTTTCTTAGAGCAATCATGACTAGAAAGGGATCTACTATATTGGTAGCTAGGCAGCTAGCAGGTCACTACGCAAGATGCATGACATTGACGAGGAAATTGTCTCGTTCATTTTGTATAGAGCTAGATTATCAATAATATTATTTTGCATGACTAGCATTAACTGAAACAATTATATATGAAGGTTGTTAAAAAATTATTGAGGTTGTGTCCACCATTACTGGTGCTTAAGAGAGAGGCTTTTGGACCTACCGCCACATTATGGTTTTCTGATATATATTTATCCCTTCTCAAGAGTTCAATGGGCTGCTATACACCATAGTATTATTGTATAATCCCTGCTACACAGTAGTCCATCAGGGTTGTATAATCTAAGAATAATATAAAGACACATGGTTTAGAGGTGAGACCCTCTTTTCTTATTCAATCATTTCATCAGGTGTACAAATGAATAGTCCACTTCTCTTTTTATATAGTGCAATCTCAAATATAAAAAGTTCGGTGATGAACCCAATGTGTGTATTTGGACCAGGCCTTCATGGGCCCAGCATAAAGTTTCTTAACAAGTATAATCATATCTACTATTCCTATATAGTTGTGCTCATCAGTTGCAATTCTAGGTAGCCACATCACCTTATTAGTTTCAGCTTAGATCAATATCAAACTTCATTAGCAACCATTAGATCCCTTTCTCCTGTCCTATGTCATTGCATACATGCATCCGTTTTAAACAACTAATAATATAAGTAAAAAGTACCATCAAAGCAATTTTTGGTCATATTTATTCTCTACTAGTAAATCTCGTGCAATTCCTCATACTAGTTAGCGTGCACGTGCAAGGACATATATTGAATGGAATAAATCAAAACAAATATATCTATCGCTTAAATCAATTTTGACCCTACAGTTCACAACTCTATGCGATCAGTGCATCAAATGCAAATTATGTGCAAAAGAAGAGTTTTTTTTGGCATGTCATGTTGAGCACAAACATCCTGCAAAAAGCACATAACATTATGTTCCAATTAACATCCACTTTTTTTCTTCAAATAAGAATCTTATTGGGTAAATATAACTTATATAACAACAATTTACAATGTTTCCTTAAACTTATTGAACCCATCAGGTAAAATAAATAAAATCTCTGTCCACAATGCATAAGTTCTGTTTTTAATTCGCAAGCATCTCAGATCAATCTTGCTCCTTTAGTATTAGCTTATAGCTCCATAGACAACATGGCAGTCAGTGAAGTATATATGAAGGGAAGATGATCTTCAGGCAGGTCATCATGCATTAACATCTTCCAGAAAAAGACTTAAATGGTGGTTAAGTTTGGACCCAATAGGAAGAACAAATGAGGGATGTATGGTACCTGATAGAGATGTAGTTGCCTCCTTACGTTGTTGATACTCACGGTTCTTTTGAAGCCTAGCTTGTTTCTGCTCGGTAGAGAGTGAAGCATACCTCTCCCTTTCACGTTTTCTCCTAACCTCGGCAGCAGTTAAGTTTGTTACATCATCCAGTGCGCCTCTTCCAAAAACATGTGGCATGGAAAAGTAAAATCAAACCATTATATGATAAAAATATTAAAGATAGCAAGGTAGTGAAGATAAAACTTTTGAAAGAATATATCTGACTGTGTTGAAAATTCCGCCGTGGCATTCGCATCGCTTTTCATTGTATTAAGATGTCGCCTCATGGTTGCTTAGGGTTGTAGCACCATGAAAGTGAGAAACTGAGATAGCATAGAGCATGTGCTGTCACAACAATAGGACATCATGTCCAAAACTTAAGTGGCACTAAACTCTTAATGGAAACATCATTGACTAAATCATATTCACAATTTCACATCCATCTTATATGGGAGTCAAGTCAACTAATTCCAAGTTGTGCTGTTGATGCTTCATTTGAGCTCCTGCTTACCCAGTATTTATCCTCACTCTCTTCCCTGAAGAATCATCTCCTCTGGCCTGCTGCATCCTCTGGTTGTTGTGTGAGCAGCAGCTAGCATCTCTGCTACCTGCGAGCTTGTCCAGGTTAGTGCATTCAAAAGCTGCTTCTGTTCAAAGGCTAATAACAATTACACTTTTTTTTTTACCATCCTGACTCAGTATGTGAGAAACTCTTATATTTATTTGAATTTGAAAGCTTGTTAGTTTGAATAACAGTAATATGATCTATGAAACACCAGCTAGCAACAATATCACAAAAGCCATACTCACGACTGAATACTGAAAAGCAGGTTTGGCATAATACTGAGAAATCACATATTTGATGTCTCAACAATTTCTGTTACAATCAGAAAGGATGGCAGGGCTGTCGAAGAAGGTCATGAAAAATATTGAGAATACAAACCCAAATTGCAAAGGATGGCAGGACTGTTGAAGAAGCTCATGAAAAAATTAAGGTGAAAATTATTGAGAATAAAACCCAAATTACCTAGTTTTAGCAGATTGTGGTCACACTGATTAGGTTAATGCGAGGAGGCGGCGGGGTAGGGTGCGGGCGGAGCCGGCGGCGGCGCCCGGATGTCCGGCGGGCGTGCGCGAGGAGGCAGCGAGCGGCTCCGGCGGGTGGCAGTACGGAGGAAATACTACTAGTCTACTACTACCCGTCTCTGCTGCATAAAAAAGTTGGGTTTTTTGTTTCGGTTTGGATGATTGGATTGAGCGCGTTTGGAAGGCCACGTGGGCGCCCATGTGTAAAAAGGGCCCGGAAATATTAGAAGCGTCCACGTCATTCTCAAACCCACTGTGTGCATGTACTAGTCCTAGTTTGCCCATTTTTCTTCTTAACTCGTGCCGGCCCATATGCAAACATGCATGCATAATTCGCATAGTATTTCGAAAGGCGACGCATGCGAAATTAATCAACCGATCGAGAAATGAAAGAGCAATCTATATATGGCGACATGGATGGCTACGTTGCTTATACTATTCGTGTGACTTGCTAATGGCGGGGCACGTATACCTGCGTTCTAGAGCAGTTAGGTATGTCGTAGCTGTGTTTGTATGAGCGCACGCGTTAGTTCAGGTTCACTATAAAAAAACGGTTTTTAAACAGGCGGCTAAAATGGATTAATCGACTGAGAGGCACGGTTCGGAAGACCTCTTCTAACAAAAGGGCCCATAAAAATCATCAGTTTTACGGATGATTTTTCTAAGATAGCGGTTTGTGAAAATCGATTAACGATTTTTGGTGTAAAAAACCCAAAACAAATCCAATCACAGCCTACAATCAGATTTAGTACACACCAAATTCACATTCAACATTCACAGTCAGTTTTAAAAAAACATTGACAAAATTCGCACAACCTCCCCAAATCCACGAAACAAAAAACATTGACACGCCAGATCGGTCCCTCCTGAGACCGCGGATGTCACCGGTATCAGATCCACTGCTGAATTTGAAGCATTGGACCTGGGGCTCTCCATAGCGTCTGATCGAGCAAACAAGCATGACAGAGCAGGGGGGGTGGTCAACGACGGTGGCGACATGTCTGTGTGTACGTGGTGGACGACGGCTATACTCTCTCCGTATTTTAATGTATGACGCTGTTGACTTTTTAACCAACGTTTGACCATTCGTCTTATTTAAATTTTTTATGCAAATACAAAAATACTTATGTCATGCTTAAAGAATATTTGATGATAAATCAAGTCACAATAAAATAAATGATAATTACATAAATTTTTTAAATAAGACGAAAGGTTAAACATTTGTTAAAAAGTCAACGGCGTCATACATTAAAATACGGAGGGAGTACATAATTAGTTGATGTTTTCCTCAAAACAAAATTGGTTGGTGCTTCAGGAAGCAGTCATGGACATCACACGCATGAGTAAATTTATCAAGGGTCATGCACTTGATAAACCAAAATTGGAGTGTGACTTTTTTGGGGTCTACTGATAATAATCTTCTGGTACATGCTAAATTTCATGTTATATGCCTTGAACAAACTATATATATACAAAACTGAAAATCATCTTAAAGGATGACAACTGAATTTACATAGTCAAATCCAGCAATTACAACTGAATTTACATGGAACCCAATCCATTAAAGACATAAATGAATCTGAGTAATTCTCTGGACAGTACACTATGTGTTCACGATAATCTTTAAAAGCTTCTAAAATCCTCAGTACATCGAGTTGCAATTTTGCATAAATAAATACTACTACCTCCATATTTTAATGCATGACGCCGTTGACTTTTTTGTTCAACGTTTGACCATTCGTCTTATTCAAAAAATTTATGTAATTATTATTTATTTTATTGTGACTTGATTCATCATCAAATGTTCTTTAAGCATGACATAAATATTTTCATATTTGCACAAAATTTTTGAATAAAACGAATGGTCAAACGTTGGTCGAAAAGTCAACGGCGTCATACATTAAAATACGGAGGGAGTATTCTCTAAGAAACAGGAATGAATAATAAGAAATGTCAGTGGTAGCATATGAGGCAATCGTGGAGGCACAAATGGCCGTGCCAGGAAAATGTAGAAATGTGCTATTGATTGCAACTTAGTGAACTAATCTTGGAGAACAATAGTTTATTTGTTCAGACAAAAATGAGAGTTTTAAATTCTATACTGAGCAATGGAATTTTATACAAAACTATATGCCTTTGAAGCATGAAAAAAGGGGTCACTCCTATGATCATCAAGGAAAAAGGCAACAACAAATGAGATTGTAATTTTATACTGATCAATAGGATTTTAGTACTGACCTGACTATTTGACAGAGTCTCTGTTCACTTGGTAAAAGAGTTCACAATTCAAATTAATCTGCTTTGGTCACTAATCATATTGGAACACTATTCCATGTATATACCTTGAGACAAATTCCAAGCCTGCTGATCGATTATGAATTGACCAGCACATTTGGACTGCGGTAAAAACAGAAGAAAAATGATATCTCAGTCAATAAAAAAGCCAACGTGTGGAAATAGCGGGTAAATTAGAACTAAACTGCACATAGATATTATACTGCTCTTCCTTCCTAATATCTGACCATGTACCGATTTGGCTACTCCCAAGAATCAGATGGGAATGATTAGAACAAACCACTGTGTACAACTAAGATGAAGTATATGAACTGTTCATATCTAAAACTCTGCATTGCAACAAGACTACCTGACCGAACTGATCCATGGAAGCAAATCTGAAAAACACATCAAGCTTAACCAATGTAAACAAATCGAACGTGATGCTCATCAACCGAGATAACACCAGATAGAATATGACCTGCTCACAGCCATCGAGAAAGAATGTTGATGGCAGCGGCATGCATGCCAGGAGATACTTAACGATCTTCTCCACTGAGAAACAGCACAACCAATGTCATAATTAACATGGCGCATGGATCTGGCTAGGCCAGTGAATGAAGAGTACCCTGAGTTAAATCTTAACAAGAGGGAAATATATTAGGTACGAATAAAGGTTTTATCCTATTGAAATTATGGCTATCGAGAAAAATAAATTGTATTTACCATTAGCTTCCAGGTGTTGATAATCCATCACTACATGTATATTTCCATCCAAATAGTTCCTTTTTTAATATCTCCTGTTGTTTATTGATATCTTCCACTAAATTGATGGCAAGAGGAAATACTAATAGTGATTCTCATAGGTAAATTAAAAACATCTTATTACATTGCACTAACTTTACTTGACAACTCATATGTTTTTAATATGCAGAGCTAGTGATAATAAATTAATAGACTACTTTGAATAATTTGTCATGCTAATATATATAAATAATATTTTTTTTTTGGTGCGCTCGAATTAGGAAAAATGAATTTTAATAATCTAATGTTTGTCATAACTTTTTTCCCATTGCAATGCACATACATTTTGCTAGTTATAGTGAGAAAATTGTAAAGAACAATATCTTCCTCTAACAGAATTAAAAATCACAACAATTAATCGAGCGAAGGGACGTACGTTTAGGAGGAGCACAGAGGCTACTGACCTTTGAGACATGAAGGCTGAGCGAGGAGGATTGTAGGAGGACGCCGGAGAGGGTTTCTTAAAGTTGGAGGTTGGGAGAGTAGGGGATGGAAGAGGCCGACTGTCCATTTGTACCAAAGGAAGACACCAGCCCACAATGGATTGTGTGCAGGGAAGACAGACAACAATCTGAGTTCAGAGACACAACCAGTTTGCTTTCAGCCACCATAATCTCCTGCAAAACAAAAAGGTGTTAATTACATGAAAAGCACCAGGATACATTAAATCGGTTGGAGAGTTGGGAGTTGAAGTGATTATGTTGAAAATAGCGAGTGATCGTAAATCTGATCCAACAATTGGTCTGTTTTGCCTGTCCAAGTCCACAAACTCTCATTATTAAAAAGAAAATTGCACTTAAGCACTAAGCATTCAAGTATACACAAATTCAGGTGATCCATGTCTGATGTCTCCTTTCGCACTCACTGCTTTCATGCCGGGGGAGAGAGCGACTCGAGGCGTCGAGTTACCTGCGTGCACGCGGGAGCGGAGATCTCCCTGGCTGATGATGATGCCGACGACACTGCCGGTGACTGGCAGCGGCGGGCGCTGCTCCACACGAGCACACACTCCAGCGAGCGCGGTGGGCGCGCCTGCTACCACTGACATCATCTCGTCCAACCCCTCAACCATACTGAGGTCCGCATGTACCCCCATGGCCCCATCCACCATTCCGATGGCTCCAATGCGACGGTGGCAACGGAGAGTGATGATTGAAGAGCACGATCCGACGATAACGGAGCAGCCGCAGATGATCGGGATTTGAGGGAGGGTATGGTTTATGGAGGGCGGCGGCAGCGCGATGGAGAGGGAGGGGGCGACTCGAAGATGAGTGAGGGGCGGCACAATGCGGAGGGAGCACGACCGGAGAAAGAGGCACGGTGGAGAAGGGGGCGGTGGTGGCGGAATGAGGGAGTGGGCTGATGGGGAGGAGGACACGGTGGCGGTGGCGGGTCGGGAGGCGCGGCGGCGGCTGATGGGGAGGGGAGAGCCACGATGGCGGCTAGGTCAATGGCGACACGAGGGTGTGGGCTGGACTCGGGAACGCGGCGGAGTGGGCTGATGGCGAGGAAGACGTGGCGGCGGTGGTGGGTGTGGCGCGGATGGGCGTGAGAGGGGGAGGCACGGTGCGCGGATAAGGTTATACGTCTACGTTGGCTTCACCATCACCACTACGTATTTAAGTAGTAAAGATTATTATAGATAATTAAGACAGTCCTCACACGCCACTGGCATCTTCGATCTCTATGACCTATTGCCATCGTTCCTTTTTTTTTAATCGATGCTAATCACAGATCAGCCACCGTCGGTTCATTTCCTGAAATGCTTTAGATTTGTCGGTTATTTATAGCATGTAGGATATCTTACCCGATATTGAAAATAAATCTCAAGTGTTACATCTCTTATACTCTTTTACTCCGTCCATCCCATTTTAAGTGCAACATACTTTTCCGTGCTCGACTTTGATCGTCCATCTTATTTAAAATTGTTTTACAAAAATTTAAAAACATAAATCACGAATAAAGTATTATTCATGTTTTATCATCTCATAACAATAAAAATACTAATTATAATTTTTTTAAACAAGACGGACGATCAAAGTTGGGCAAAAAAACTCATGGTTGCACTTAAAATAAGACGGATGGAGTATTTTTTTACACAGTTTGCAAATTCCAAGTGCTTCACTTTTTTAATCAATTTTCAAATGCTTCTTTGGTCTAGTTTTATGAAATTTGCTTATTCTCCATCATTTGATTTACACATACAGGAATAGGTTTTACTGAAAGACCACTCAAGTATCATGCTAAATGTATAGGATAGCAACCTTGTTTTTTTACTATATGTGTCTTCCTAGATTGCCATTATTAAATGCTACGTTGGTAAAATTAGTTTCAGTAGTACTGTATTACCTGCTGGCTACTACTAGCATACTAACAATATTACAATATCAGTCTGCTTTTCTGAACTAGACTTGATAGTAACAATATTCCACATGCCCACTATATCTCTAATGTTTTCTAATTTTTGTAAGGTTATACAAACACTATGACAATAGCAAAACGAGCCTAGCCTCATGTTTTTAACTAAACCTAGAGTAACGATCATATGCGTTATTTTCTACGAAATTTTCAAACAAGGTACTCTGAAACTCTGAAAGATAACAATGGTGGTGGTAATAAATTAAACATTTATCATCATTCTATTTAATTTTCCCTGCTTTACACCTTCACAAGTGACTTTTTTTTTATAAAAATACCTGCGAGGCATCATCACTACGAAGTGTCGTTACCAAACCTTTTGATGCCTATAGTATAATGTATACCCTGGTGTTTACTTAACAATGACTTCTTTTTTTAATAACGGAAAAGCCGTTTAACCATGATGAATATTTATCCACATTACAGTAGAAATACACTATTCCTATAGTTTAGAATCTAGGCAAAATTTGCTACAGAACATCAAAAAAAGTATAATTACCTAGAGGACACCGTAAGAACGCATATCTGCTATAGGGCATCCAAAAAACTATAAATTAGTTGTAAGACACTCATGGCATTATTTTATTATATCCCAAAGAAATGGAGAAAGAAATGGCTATGGAAGTATAAATCTGAGAAATTTAACAATACGCCACTCCATAGAGGTGGCTTTAACAGGATGCCACCCTATAGGATGTCCTTATAAAAAGACCACTCCATAGAGGTGGCTTCTTAATGAAATGCTACTTTGAGGTGATTAGAGGTTTTTAATCCCCTCTATCAGAGAGGAAGGCAAAGAGTGGAGTGGGACACAACAATGGCGAGCGGTGCGGAGGAGAGAGTGAGAGGGGAGGAGGAGGAGGAGGATGACCGGCCGCAACTGAGCGCGGCGGTGGTGGAGGCGCTGCTGGAGTTCCTGCTGGAGCAGTGATGGGACGGAGGGGAGGAAGGCATTGGTGTGGTGGAGATGGTGGCGGAGGACTGGCGGCTGAGCCAAATCTGGTACGACGAGCACACGGCGTGGGAACTCGCTGAGGGGGTCGTCCGCCTCGTCTCCCTCTCCGGCTCGGCCTCCTCCTCCGCCACCGCCGCCGCGGTGGCGTGCGTGGCATGCCCGACGCTCTACGCTTACCTCAAGACGAGCAACCCGGAAGGCGTTGGCAACAGCGGCGGAGTCTGGGGCACCGTCAGGAGCGGCGCGGCAGAAGAGGCAACCCGGCCGAGGTGGAGGGTCAAAGACGGCCTCCAGATCGGGGGGACCCGGCGGTGGTCCGGCCGGCGGTGGAGAGGCATCTAATCACCCCAAAGTGTGATTAGAAACCTCTAATCACCCCAAAGTGGCATTTCATTAAGAAGCCATCTCTACGAAGTGACATTTTTATAAGAGCATCCTATAGGGTGGCATCCTGTTAAAGCCACCTCTTTAGAGTGGCATAGTGTTAAATTTCTCGTATAAATCTATCCCTTCCTCCACCACCACACACCTCACTCTTCCAACCATCGCTTCATGTTCTTGCCTGCTCGTTGGAGCACCTGCTTGCTCCTGCCCAGGCCAAAAGAGGAAGAAAAACATAAATCACGAATAAAGTATTATTCATGTTTTATCTTCTTATAACAACAAAAATACTAATTATAAAAAATTTTCAAATAAGACGGACGATTAAAGTTGGGAAAAAAAACTCATGGTTGCACTTAAAATAGGACGGATGGAGTATTTATTACACAGATTGCAAATTCCAAGTGCTTCACTTTTTTAATCAATTTTCATATGCTTCTTTGGTCTAGTTTTATGAAATTTGCTTATTCCCCGTCATTTACACATACAGGAATAAGTTTTATTGATAGACCACTCAAGTATCATGCTAAATGTATAGGATAGCAACCTTGTTTTTTTTTACTATATTTGTCTTCCTAGATTGCCATTATTAAATGCTACGTTGGTAAAATTAGTTTCAGTAGCCACTACTAGCATACTAACAATATTACAATATCAGTCTGCTTTCCTGAACTAGACTTGATAGTAACAATATTCCACATGTCCACTATATCTCTAATGTTATCTAATTTTTGTAAGGTTATACAAACACTATGACAATAGCAAAACGAGCCTAGCCTCTCACGTTTTTAACTAAACCTAGAGTAACGATCATATGCGTTATTTTCTACGAAATTTTCAAACAAGGTACCCTGAAAGATAACAATGGTCATGGTAATAAATTAAACATTTATCATCATTCTATTTAATTTTCCCTGCTTTACACCTTCACAAGTGACCTTTTTTTTTTATAAAAATACCTATTGTAACGTGCAAGGCATCATCTAGTACTACGAAGTGTCATTACCAAAACCTTTTGATGCCTATAGTATAATGTATACCCTGGTGTTTACTTAGCCATGACTTTTTTTAATAACGGAAAAGCCGTTTAACCATGATGAATATTTATCCACATTACAGTAGAAATACACTATTCTTATAGTTTAGAATCTAGGCAAAATTTGCTACAGAACATCCAAAAAAGTGTAATTACCTAGAGAACACTGTAAGAACACATATCTGCTGTAGGGCACCTAAAAAACTATAAATTAGTTGTAAGACAATCGTGGCATTATTTTATTATATCCCAAAGAAATAGAGAAAGAAACGGCTATGGAAGTATAAATGTGAGAAATTTAACAATATGCCACTCCATAGAGGTGGCTTTAACATGATGCCACCCTATAGGATATCCTTATAAAAATACCACTCCATAGAGGTGGCTTCTTAATAAAATGCTACTTTGGGGGTGATTAGAGGCTTTTAATCTCCTTTATTGGAGAGGAAGGCGAAGTGTGGAGTGGGACACAACAATGGTGAGCGGTGTGGAGGAGGAGAAAGTGAGAGGGGAGGAGGAGGAGGATGACCGGCCACAGCTGAGCGCGGCGGCAGTGGAGGCGTTACCGGAGTTCCTGCTGGAGCAGCGGCGGGATGGAGGGAAGGAAGGCAGCGGCGGGGTGGAGCCGGTGGCGGAGGACTGGCGGCTGAGCCAGTTCTGGTACGATGAGCGCACGGAGCGGGAGCTCGCCGAGGAGGTCGTCCGCCTCGTCTCCCTCTCCGGCCCGGCCTCCTCCGCCACCGCCGCTGCGATGGCCTGCGTGGCGTGCCCGACGCTCTACGCCTACCTCAAGACGAGCAACCCGAAAGGCGTTGGTGACAACGGCGGAGTTCGGGGCACCGTCAGGAGCGGCGCGGCGGAAGAGGCAACCGGCCGAGGTGGAGGGTCGAAGACGGCCTCCAAATTGGGGGGACCCAGCGGCGGTCCGGCCGGCGGTGGAGAGGCATCTAATCACCCCAAAGTGTGATTAGAAGCCTCTAATCACCCTAAAGTGGCATTTTATTAAGAAGCCATCTTTATGAAGTGGCATTTTTATAAGAACATCTTATGGAGTGGCATCCTGTTAAAGCCACCTCTATGGAGTGGCATAGTGTTAAATTTCTCGGTTAAATCAACCCCTTTCTCCACCACCACACACCTCACTCTTCCAACCATCGCTTCATGTTCTTGCCTGCTCGTTGGAGCACCTGCTTGCTCCTGTGCCCAGGTCAAAAGAGGAAGGCCGACGGACCCAAGCCCCACTGTGCCACCGGAGCAAGGAGACGACCGGCGCCACCGGCCGTAGCCCGGAGCAGCACGGAGTTAGGATGAGGAGAAAATGTCCCTACCCTCACCAGAGTAGTCTAGTCGGCACGACAAGCTCGCCACCACTGCTGGATTTTCTTGCGCCACGTCGAGCCACTTCCGAACCACCGTCTCCAAGACCTCGCCGCCGCCGTTGGATCTGCTTGCACCGCCCCTAGGTCCGCACTCGACGTGACCATCGTTGCCGCTCGCTCTGTTGCCGGTCCCCGCTGCTGCTCACTCCGCCGCTCCTTCTGCTGCTCCACACCAACGTCGGCGCTGCTTTTTCCACCGTCAACACAACTGCCGCCGCTGCCATTTCACCACTGGACGAAGTCTACCGTCATCGTCGTTGTTCCTCCTCGCTGATGGGTGGCCAAAGCACCCGTGAGAAAGAAGACAGCAACGGGAGGAAGAAGAGGAACAAAGAAAGAGAGATGTGAGACTGGTGAGTGGGCCCATGGGCAAATCTGTCTAAAGCAAATGTTTCTCTCTCCATTTTCTTCGGAAATAATACAATAACGTCGTGGGTATAAACTGCTAATTACCACCTTTTTACAATATCCTCCAGCAAAAACACGTTCTAACGGTGTCTCTCAGCTAATTAAGTGTTTTTTGAATGTTCAATATAGCAAATTTTGCCTAGAATCTTGCAATACCCATCATCTGAGCCTTTGTGAAAGGGGCCTGCTAATATGCTGTCATGTATTCGCGTGCGGGAATATGTTCATCCGAGGTCCCTTAACTTGTCCACGAATCCGATTTTCGTCCTTCAACCGAAAAACCAAATACAACGGGTCCCTCAACTATCAAAATCGGTGCAAACGAGGTCCCTCAGCGGTTTTGGCTGACGTGACGCTAATGTGGCTGGTTTGACTTGGTTTTTTGTCCCACGTGGCATTTGATGTGACGCTTACGTGGCAATTCGAACCCGGAAAAATAATAAAAACCGTGGCCTCACATGTCAGCAACACAAAAATAATTAAAAATGGTGAGGCCCACGTGGGCCCCATCATTTTTAATTTTTTTTATGTACCTGACATGTGGGCCCATGGTTTTTATTATTTTTCTAAGATATAATTGCCACGCAAGCACCACGTCAATGCCACGTGGGACGAAGACATAGTCAAACAAGCCACGTAGATGCCACATCAGCCAAAACCACCGGTTTTGATAGTTGAGGGATCGGTTGTATATGGTTTTGGGGTTCAAGGACAGAAATCGGATTCGGTGTAAAGTTAAGGCACACTAAAATGAACTTATTGCTTCGCGTGCGTGAGCGGCCTACGAACACGATCCAGCCCGCATGCAAGCCAGGGCCATATCCAGGAATTCAAGACCCATGTGCGAAACACATGAGGCCCCTTTTTTTTAGATAATGGAATGTAACATTCCGGCCTTTACTCAAAGAGTTACAGCCAATTATTACAGAACTCACACAGAAAGTTCACGATAGCAGAAACAAAGCTAAGCAAACTAATAGACACCAACAAAAGAAAAAGATCCCCTAACTACTGAATTCTAATAGGGAACCTCCACCCGAAGTTGGCAAATAGATGCATAATTGTCGTCTCAAGTTTACGACATTCATCATTTATTAGCTTGATATCTTCATCATGCCTTTGCAACTGAGCCCAACCCCGAAGCTAATACGTTGCCCTGAAAAGCACCTGCAAATAGGATTTTGATGGTGTTTTATCAAAAACCATATCATTTCTACTAAGCCAAAGAGCCCAACATATAGCGGAAGCTCCAACAAAACTTGATGGAAATGTCATGGTTCTAATTTTATGTGCATTCGAATGGCAAGAATACAAATAGACAAAAATAGGAATGATATTTTTATAGAATGACACCTTTATAATAGTGGCATTCATCCAATTAAGTTCATCTATTACTCGTGGGCCTTCTATTTGTTCCTGGGCCCTCGGGTGCCCGGGCCGCGTGAGGCAGAGAGAGGTGGGCCGCATGGGCTTTCGCACGGTACTCATAATGCTCTTCTAAAAGCGACATTAAACGGAACAATACTCATAATACTTGCAATCGAGGAGTTTTCCCTTCTAATTATAGAATATGACGATAGGTATTTGTCATTCAAAGATGAATTAACTAACCGCTTATCCTCCCAGAATTTAACTTGTTCACCATTATTAATAATCCAGGAACCCATATTTAGAAAAAAAAAATCTTTAACCTTCATCTGACCTGATAAATAATGGAAATCTGCTTGTTTCCTCTCAACTTGAGTTATAGATTTAGTATCAAGATATTTCTTTTTCAAAAGATCTTTCCACACACCTTGTTCATTTATTGATTTAAATAACCACTTACTTGATAAACACTGGTTTTGGATTTCTAAATTATGAACACCAAGTCCCCCTTGATCTTTAGGCTGGCAACTAATTTCCCATCTTGTCAATCTATATTTCATTTTATGTTCATCACATTGCCAAAAGAAACGAAATCTATAATAACCAATTTTTTGAAGTACCCCTTTAGGAATCTCAAAAAACGAAATCATAAACATAACTAAACTTGATAACACAGAGTTAATCAAAACCACTCTCCCACCTACAGACATATGTTTACCCTTCCAACTACTATTTTTTTTCTCAATTCCTTATTCAATTGTTAATCAATCTTTATTACTAAGCTTTCTAAAATGCATAGGAATGCCAAGATATATAACAGGAAAATATCCTAGTTTGCACCCAAAAATATTTGAATATTGCTCATAACATTTCTTTGCTTGGCCAAAGCAAAATAATTCACTCTTGTGAAAATTTATCTTCAGGCCAGATAATTTTTCAAAAGCGGTTAAAATAACACCTTAGGTCCTAGGTTCGACTCCCCTTAGGAGCGAATTTTCTAGGATTTAACGGCTTTGTGCTTTAAGTGATAGGAGACGTACCCGTCGACAGCGAGGCGCCTGTGGTGACTTCGTCAATCTCCAAGATGGATTTGCCAGCTCAGTCTTCGAAGATGCTCATAGGGGTAGGGTTTGTGTGCGTGCGTACATAGGGGTGAGTATGCGTGCGTTGTGAGTGTCTGCGTCGAACTATGTAATTCTAAAAAAAAATCATATTTTTAGCTTTTTGTAAATCATGCTTACAAAACTGATAGTACTATCATCATATTGTAATATAGATAAATCATCATCAACCTGTTATGAGGACACTCCAGAAATTTGACCATCATCTTTTGCTCTCTTTATTAATATAACTAACATATCATCAACTATATTAAAAGGAATTGGAGATAATGGGTCACGTTGCCTAAATCCCTTATAGGTTTGAAATTTTGGTTCCACTTGATCATTCACTTTAATGCCAACATGTCCACCTTGGATAAAAAAAGCAATACAATCACACCATTTTTGAGATAAACCCTTCATTTTCAAAGTTTGTTGAACAACAGACCATTACTTTATCATAAGCTTTCTTAAAATCTGATGCAATTCATGTATCGTTTCATGAAGAATCACAATCACCTCCCTAATATTCCTCCCTTGTATAAAAGCTGTCTGTGTGGGACTAATATCCTTCTGAGCCACTCCAGAAATTCTATTTGTAGCAACTGTAGTAAAAATTTTGAAACTAACATTAAGACATTAAGTAAACAAATAGGCCTATATTGTTGAATCTTCATAGCCTCTTTGCACTTAGGCAACAAAATAATAGTACCAAAGTTAAGAGAGTAAAGATTTAAGCTTCCACTATGAAAATCTTTAAATAACTCAACCAGGTCTGTTTTAATTACGTCCCAGAACACTTGGTAAAACTCAACCGGAAATCCATCCGGACTCGGAGCTTTATTATGTTCCATCTGAAAAACTGCATCTTTAATTTCTTTCTCAGTAAATTCATCAACTAACGCATTATTTTCTAGAGAAGACACCTGGGGAATATCACCTATAAGACTTTCATCCAAAGTTAAAGAAGACTCATCAGGTGGACCAAATAGACCTTTATAATATGTGGTAATATGCGCTTTTAAGTTTGCATCACCATTTATGATGTGGTCACCGTCTTGTAATTGATAAATTCTTGTTTTCCTATGCTTACCATTTGCTACCAAATGAAAATACTTAGTATTTGAGTCACCTTCCAAAATATCTTTGGTCTTAGCCCGCTGATACCATTTAATTTCCTCTTCTCTGAGCAAACAAGCTAACCTATTCCTCATATAATGTTTAGCATTAAGCTCTTCCTGAGTTAACAAGGTTGATTCAGCTTTTTTATCAAGTAAATCAAGTTTTTCTAACAGGGCTTTCTTCTCCTTTTTATAGGTACCACTAGTTTGTTTAGCCCAACCTCTTAAAAATTGTCTTAGTCTACGAATCTTTGCCTGCCACCTCTCTAGAGAAGTATTTCCTTCATCAACACTTAACCAAATTTCCTTTACCATATCAACAAAACCATCTCTTAACAGCCAACCTAACTCAAATTTAAAGTTATATTGACTATTACATGTAGAAGATGAGTTTGTATTCAGGAGTAGAGGAGTATGATCAGAAATATCTCGATTAAGAGCAAATATCGTGGAAAGTGGAAATTTTTGTTCCCACTCCGTCGACATTAATACTCTGTCTAGCTTCTCATAAGTAGGTACTGAAAGATTATTAGCCCAAGTATAATTCCTTCCAGACATTGAGAGTTCTCTGAGGCTAAGACCGTCTATGATAGCATTAAAAAGAAAAGGCCATCTATTATCAAAATTGTCATTATTCTTTTCCATAGGGCTTCGTAAAATATTGAAATCACCACCAACAATAATTGGTAAGGTTTCATGGCTACACATATGAACTAATTCAGAAAGAAAATGTTCCTTTAAATCATTTTGTGCAGGTCCATACACCAAGACTAAAGACCATTTAAACTTATCAATTTTGTTACAAAGATGAAACTTAATATAAAAATCGCCCTCATCAATTGAACCAATATCAAAAGTTTGTAAATTAATCCCTAATAACATACCACCAGAACGCCCCCTGGGAGGTTTACAATGCCACAAAAAATCTTTCCCGCCACAAAGATTTTTAAGGGCACTAGATGTAAAATCTCTCTTAACAGTCTCCGATAAAGCAATGAAATCTAGTTGTTGTTCCTTTGTAAGATCAGAAATAAACTTATGTTTTTTTGGGTCCTTGAACCCATCACTGTTCCAAAAAACTCCTTTCATTAAGACTATTGTAAAATTATTTCTTACACCTAACTTTCTTGTCACTTCTCTTTTTTATCGAAGGAGATATCATAGAATCAGAGGTGGTATACAAATTGTAATCATAATCACCACCCGTATCCATTACCTCCTCCATGATTTCACTACAAAGTTTTTCCAAAACTGAATTATCCTCCAACTGATCGTCGGTCAATTCATTTTCAGGAAAAACAGTAGAATTATGCTTGTCTTTCAAACTAATACAATCACTTAACCTAGCTTCTTCCAAACTCCTTATATCCTTAATAGCATTCACAAAATTACTATCATTGTTTGCATCGATAAAACCCAGTTTAGAAAGAGAGGACGAAATAACTTTATCTGACAGATGTAAAAAGGAATCATTAAAATGCAAATTACCTTTAACATTCTGAACCTCCAAATTCCTCCCAGCTTTAATCTTTTCAGCCCTCTGCAAAGTGAGTTGATCACTATCACTTGCTCTTCTCTTGCTTTGTCTAGTAGGGGAGAGAATCGCGTCAGGTACTGCCGCTAACTTAACAGCTAGACTTTCATGAGACTTAACTGATCCTGCCCCAACAGATTCCTCCACAAGCCCATCAAACTCCTCATCAGATACTGTCAATCCTTTAACAATAGGTGACAAAACCTGAGTAGATGGCCCAGAAGACGTTCCTTTTCCTGAAACAGAACCACTAAACTGGCCACCACCTTGCAGTAGGGAACCATCCTTAAAATTACTTCCATCTGATCCCTTACCCTTATCTTGCACATCACTCCCATCCATATTTTTACCATCTTCTCTATCACCACTATTATCCATATCCATGGGTTCAGGCACATCAAGCCCATTTTCTGGCTCCACCTTAAAACACAGCTCATACAAATTATCCCCAATAACCACATCCACCACATCAGGGATAAGAGAGGGATCTAAAACCAGAACTTGTAAACGAGCAATGTCATATCTTCTAGTAAAATTCATATCAACCATTTTTGTAATACCTAACATTGAACCAACCGCCCAAATAATTAAAAACTCCCTTAACTCAGAAGGTAAGCCTTTGCATTGAACCCATACCTTTGGCAACACATATTTCACCTCATTACTAACTCCCCTTTCAATTATCTTCATTTCTGCATCACTAACCTTAGTATGTACTGTTCCCCATTCTACCATGCGTTTCAGTTCCGCAGCAGAAGGAAAAATAGTACGAAAAGTGTTATCTCCATTATATTCCACCACCCACTTCCAATTTCCAGGAATCAATCTCTCCAATTCAGAAACAACGTTCTGCACCGTCATTTGTCCTCTAGTTACTTTAACTAGGGCAGCCTTAGAATCATGTTTTATTCTCTGACCAGCTGAAAGAGGGATATGAAAAAAACCAAGACCATCCACTGCATACCCACACAACTCAGCTGAGGGTTTATTATTAGACCTAAAAATAGGACACCTGGATCCTATATGGTCATCACTTTCACAAACCTCACAGTAAAATTTAGATGTACATTCCTGCAACGTATGGCCTTTAGTATAGCATCTATAACAATATGGATTCTTGTTAATACCTTTGCCACCTACATGCACACTCAGCTGATTATCCACCTTTGCTTTACCAGAGCTCTTGTCCCCCATAATTAAACCTCTACCTGCATTCTCTTGAGTAGATGGCGTAACGGTTGGTTGTGAAGTCCCAACCGTCGTCTGTACTGCAACCACTCCAGCCGAGACACCAGATTCTCCTACAGTGGTCAAATGCCGATCACCAGCTACCCCGCCAGGAAGATGCACATTATCACCAAAAGGAGCAATCCCAGCCAGTACAGAACCATTGCCTCCAGAGTTGCTACTAGTCTGTGCACCGGCGCCCGTCAACCCGGCACCATGTTGAGCTGCTGTCGATCCCTGCGCAACACCACCCGCAATCATCCCGCCACCAAACTGTGCAGCCGCTCCTCCAAATTGTGCCAAGCCACTGCCGGCAGCCAATAGAGATGCGCCGCCACCACCAGCCGGCACCGGAGGAAACTGACCAAACGGCAACGGGACCGGCTGCAATCCAAAGCTAAAGGTTGGAGATTGCCCAAACCCTAGCCCAGGATTATGCCCAAAAATTGGCCCAGCTTGCAGACCAAAACCACCTTCGGTATTTCTAAATTTTTCCTGTCCAAACCAGCCATCTCCTCCGCCGTGGGAACCAGCATTTGGTTGCCCACCATTGCCGTTCCAACCTCTTCCACCTTGCCCCTGCCGGCCTCCACCAAAATTCCGAGCTCCAAAGCGATTTCTGCCAAACCGGCCTCGAGCACCTTGAAAACCTCCCTCGCCATGACCTGGATGAAAGTTTGCACGAGCAGCAAAGCTGCCTTGCCCTCCCCCTCCATGAACAGGACGCTGGTTCTTTCTCTCCATTGAACGACGAACTACAGCGGCGTACGAAGGAGGCGGCACAGATCGATCCGTAAACCTAACCTTCTGGCGCACTGTCCCCGTTTTTGCGAATAGAGAGACAAGACCAGGTGTGGGCCTAAAAGGAATACTGGGCCTATGCGGCAATTGCGGCAAAAACTCATCCAAAACCTCACAATTCGAAATAGATGAATCACCCAAAAGTTTTGGAAACGCATCCAAATCGGATCGAGGAACCGGACTCACCGCCGGAGGAGACCGAGATCTCGCCGGAACGGAAGAGACTACTGGAGAACATGTATTACTCTGAATTGTAGAAGGAAACGACGAAAAAACTTTACCCTGAATCGCTGCTTTGATAATACCTCCAATCGTTCTTGGCGGCGATCGACGAGGCGCAGGAAGAGGACCACTCCAAGGCTTCGTAGCCGGCTCCAAGTGTAAATGATCTTCATCTTCAGAAACACCCTGCAAAACCGAAAAACGAGAACCTGACGAAGTTTCCAGCTGCGTCCTCGCCGCCAACTGCAACCGGGGATGACTAGCCGTCGGCCTTGAAGCAGAAGAAGCCGCCAGCTCCACCATCTGTGCCAGCTTGAACCGGACCTTTGCATCTCGATCCTCTTTGGACAAAGCATCAGATGGCGTCTTTGTTGGTGTTGATGCTGCAGCCCAGCCCGGAGCCAAGGTAAGCCGTCGGCGCCGGGAATTGCCACCATTCTTCATAAAAGCGGATCCGTCTTTCCTTTGCCCACATGAGGCCCCTAAAATATGAAAACGGAGCATAACCAAAGCATAAGACTTCGATATATGTTTCTTCTTACAACATATAAAACATTAATGCTAGAACAATAAAGGTAAGGTGGCGTGCGAGCTGAGTGGCGGCACACGACAACGACGTCGGCGGGACCGTGGGACACCAACCAGCTGTTCGACGAAATGGTGATGCTGAACATTGTGGTGTAGAGCTGATCAATCTAGCCCAAACACTTTCATATCCACACAAATTTTAACAATTTGATCCTTTGCAGTGCCACCGCGGATGGGAGACTAAGTCAGCGTGCCAACACACATTCAGCGCCATACTATTTGGCTCTGAGGTGTATAAATTCAGCGCCACACTATTTAGTGCTGAACAAAAGGGTCATTTTTCAAATAAGTTTTGGCGATGATTCATTTGTAAAATTAGTTCTTTCAAAGGATCAAAATGTCAAAATTTGTGTTCATATCCACCTCTAGCTTCTGTATAAGCCAATTTTCACTGGATTTAGAGTCTAGAATAGGGAGTTGGAGTTTGGAGCCTACCTAACAGGGCTGAAACGTGTATGATTATTCCTAGCAAAACTTGTAAGCAACCAAAACTAAAGTTGAGTGCCGTGTTCGGCTATTAGGGTTTGGTTTTGGGCGGTTTTGACTATAACTTCTTTGTTAGTCTACTAGCAGCCGATTGTGTTAGTCTTTTCTTGAGTTATGTCTAGGTGTAGTATTTGCATGGTGGTGGGTTTCTCTTTCCTAGCTACTGCCTTATAGGGTTTTAATCTTATAATTTTTTCTTACTCTATTGAATGAATCATGACACCATTGTGGTGTTTGAATCTCCTGAAGATGAAGATGAAGATTAAGTGTATCACGCAAAACGAGGTGATAATAACGTGTGATTAATTGATTTTTAATTATTACAAACTTGAAAAATTGATTAATCTGATATTTTAGAACAACTTTCATATAGAAATTTTTCGCACGAAATACACCGTTTAGCAGTTTGAAAAACGTGCCATCAAAATCTAAAATTTCATCCAATGCTAGCAGTGGAAACGAACTGGACCCATATGGTGTTGGCCATTCAAAATAAAATGTGTCAGATTATTCCAAACAAAACAAGAAATAAATTAGAAATAAATGTGTGTCATTATTCGAAGCAAAACATGTAAACAATTCAGAAATAAATGTATTTGATTATTCCAACCAAAACATGTAAAATTAATTGTGGCTGCTGGGATTCGAGCCCAGGTCTCCACGGCCACAACGTGGAATTCTCACCACTAAACTACAGCCACATTTGTGGTATTGTTTCAAATATAACCATAATTGATTTCTCGAACTAGTAAGACACAGGCACTACCCCTTGTGTAGCTGTTTTTCTAAAAAAAAAAGTCCTTGTGTAGCGGCGGATGTTTTTTAACAAGGAAGTATCTTCAAAATCATGTTTTGTTTTCATGACACCTGCTGGGACGATCCATGTATTTATATATTTTAGGTCGGAGTAAATTACGTCTACGGTATATAAACTTGATAGGTAGGTACAATCTAGTACAAGAAGTTAAAAAATAAATATATAGGTGCAATAACTTGGCTAGCGCGTGCATTTTGATTAAAAGATTAATACTCGACACCATACTTTTTATGCCATATAAAAAAGAAGCAACTCAGTCCATCTTCACAAGGATCTACATGTATTACATGCATTATGTACTGCTTTTAGTTGCTTAGTTATACTAATAAAACAATATATCGATTTGAAACTAAAAAATATATGATTATCAAATGCAAACTAACATAATTTTCGAGCAATTCCAACTAATCAACATATTTATTATCTCGGGTGACGAACATGGCAAAACACAAAATTGAATTCATGAGCCAACGATCTAGCAGTTAATCTTATAAAACCAAAATTAATCAAAGGTTTTTGACTAAAATACACATGATTGCGAAGTTCATGTATCAGTCTACTTATTTTTTATGTTCTTGCACTAGATCGCACCCACCTGTGAAATTCTTGTATCGTGGGTGCAATTTGGCATGCGTCCATGCGTAGGCACTTATATTATTGAAAGGTAAGATTATTGTTTGTTTAAAAAAATTGTCTTGTAGATTAAAGACAAATTTAAGGGTTCGTCTTAAGGTATTTAAAAAACCATTCACTAAATTTTGAGTAGAAGATGGATTAAGTTTACGTGACTTTTGAATCATCCTTTTCCTCGAGTAAATAGTAATTATTATACATACTGATACAGTGCAGTATGTCTACAAAACAAAAATTTCGAGATTCTTATGATTAAATTGTATCATGAAGACGCATAATATTGTCACAACCAAATTAAGCGTATATTAAAGGTTGAATTTTTTTCTCTGTAGAAGTTCAATAATTTCAAATTTTCTTCACAATTTCAAAGAATTTAGCTTGGCTTGGTAGTGAAAAATATCAACAATTGTTTGAAGCTAATTTCTTTCTCTTTTTCTTTGCATGTTTTATTAGTTTCTTTGAAACAATATTTGTTTCAAATAAGAACATAATTATATAAATTAATTAGTATGTGTAGTGTATCTTAGATGAACTGTTTTATACTAAAGTTTATTTGTCTTGTAACCCGGCTATACCAAGAATATAATTTTACCATGTAAATTATGATCAACAATATCAATAAATTCAATATGATTTACATCTTCATAGTTAGTCAAACTTAGTAAAACGAACAATGACTAGTTAACAAAAAAAAATAGTTCACCTAATTTCTTTTTGTTTTTTTGCAATTCAAATAAGCACATATTCTCCTTCTTACTGTTGTCTTTGCCACTTCTCATGTGCAAAGAAAAACTCTTCGCGCAAGGGATACATCATGCCATCACTCATATATACATGCATGTTATTTGTCATTATTCTCAGTCTGTTTATTGCTCCATTTATAGGCAATATTTTATCTACTTATTTAGTTTACATATAGGTGCAATGCCATATTGCTCTTCCCTCATGCATGGGACATAGGGTCCAAAATGTTTTTCCCAAAACATATTCTTCATTAACACATGTAATTAGAATATTAACCGTGTAATCACTGGTGGAGAAACCATCTTTCGTCGGTCGGCCTAATTCCACAATAGTCCCGGTTGCAACAAAAACCGAGACTAAAGATGAGGTTAAAAAGGGTAACGGGCATATTTGATCTTTAGTCCCGATTGGTAAAATGCTGTCAGGGCTTGTCAGGCCCCCCGGATCTTTAGTCCTGGTTGGTAACACCAACCGGGACTAAAGATCGTAACTTTAGTCCCGGTTGGTGTTACCAACCAGGACTAAAGATCCGGGGGGCCTGACAAGCCCTGACAGCATTTTACCAATCGGGACTAAAGATCAAATATGCCCGTTACCCTTTTTAACCTCATCTTTAGTCTCGGTTTTTGTTGCAACCGGGACTATTGTGGAATTAGGCCGACCGACGAAAGATGGTTTCTCCACCAGTGATTACACGGTTAATATTCTAATTACATGTGTTAATGAAGAATATGTTTTGGGAAAAACATTTTGGACCCTATGTCCCATGCATGAGGGAAGAGCAATATGGCATTGCACCTATATGTAAACTAAATAAGTAGATAAAATATTGCCTATAAATGGAGCAATAAACAGACTGAGAATAATGACAAATAACATGCATGTATATATGAGTGATGGCATGATGTATCCCTTGCGCGAAGAGTTTTTCTTTGCACATGAGAAGTGGCAAAGACAACAGTAAGAAGGAGAATATGTGCTTATTTGAATTGCAAAAAAACAAAAAGAAATTAGGTGAACTATTTTTTTTTGTTAACTAGTCATTGTTCGTTTTACTAAGTTTGAGGCGAAAGTTGACGCCACCAAAAACAAGGAGCCACCGTACGATTGCAGTCAAAAGGAGCTTGATGCTTATGTGGCAGGAGAAGTGAAGAGGCAACTCAAGCCTCGGAGTCCTGAAAAGAAGATACCTATTGACCTAAGCGTGAAGAACTTCTTCAAGGGAATGTCCGCAACAAACAAGGAGGCGTTACAGATATCGGACTATGACCGAACAATTCAGAGAGCCTATCACAAGATGTCCAAACCAGTCCCTTAGCTTGGAGGACAACCAAACCAAGAGGTCGAGCCGTTGGTGACCGGCAAAGATTTTGGCATAACGGACCAATCCCGAAGGCGGAAGTGGCATACAAGTTTGAACTCGGTAAACCGCTTGTCAAACCTGAGCAGCTGCAGTCCCTACTGGCACATATGTACAAATTCCATGAACGGTACATGGAAATGAGCGCCAAGGGTAGAGAGATGTTCGGAGCGAGGATCAAAAACCCCGACTTCTTGCAAGGAGAAGATGTTCTCTGGATCCATTTCAAGGATCTCTTCGATCTGTACCAGCTGGACGCCCTCGACGTCTCTCTTCTGAGCGCATGGATTTTGTGAGTATCTTTGAGTTCGATTTGTTTCGTTCAATAATTAGCTCCTGGCATATATGTAAGCAATAATAATTTCCTTTTATCGTTGTAGAATTTAGATTCAAAGGGCCCGACGGCGGAGGGTCTACGATACTGGGTTCATCGACCCTCGGAAAATCAACACCGAAATGATCGACTAGTACGAGAAAGACAAAGAGGACAATCTCGTCCATCTCCTAACACAGCAGTATTTCAAGACGTACACTATTGCCGTACAACACAAATTTCGTTCCCATACATATAGCATGTACATTTTCATATATATCTCATCTCACGCATATTCCAGATTCCACTGGGTCCTGTTATTCTTCGACTTGGACGCATGCAGAGAAGATTTTCGACAAGGTCTTCAAACTGATAGACAGGTAATATAATGCCATCTATTCCAAAGTCGCAGGGAATCTATTGCTATTATGTTGATCTCAGGTAATAATTAATTAATCATAGCTTGCAAGTGCATATGTAGGGCTTGGGATCGGTTCCGTCAATTGGTCCGCGGGACTTGGAAAGAAAAACTTGGATGGAGGTTTCATTTTCCAGTGAGTACATGCATGATCCAAAATTATATTGAATTGAATCTCTAATTACAGTTAATATAAAGAGTATATTAAATCTCTCATCGTTTCTCATGTAGTGTGCAAAGCAGGACCAGGGAACTAACTTATGCGGCTACTACGTATGCGAGTATGCCCACTGCTTATCAAACCAAATATGCACAACACGAGAGCTCGATGTACGTATACATAAACCATTCAAAATTTCATTGCGTATCGATTTGTTAAGTTGTTTATTAATTTCATATATTGATACGTCATTATTTTTCGAATGATAGCGTATTCACATGAGGGATAATCTCCCACACAAGGATTTTATCACGCCTGTTCAAGAACAACTGATGGGATTCATCAACGAAGAAGTCCTTAATCCCGACGGTGAATTCTACTACGACGGATCAACAATACATAACGTCGGTCCTTCCTCTTCTGACACAACGCCGGCGTCGAAGTCGAAGTCGTAGCTATAGC